>OX377618.1:110926411-110969740 GCA_947397865.1 Polietes domitor
CATGAAGTTTAAAAAATTATACTTTTGAAATTAAAATAGGATGGAAATACAACCAACCAAACGACTAGCTGAAATTTACTTTATGAATTGAAGTATTATATCCATTACATATATATATAATGCAAATATTGGTAACCTTTGCTTATTAATTAAATTTCTTATTTTCATACAGTTTATTTCCTCTTGTCAGCTTGGAAGCACCACAAAGAAAATAAATGGGACAAAAAGGGATAAAATATGGTACCAATGATACGACAACAGCTAGAATCATAAAATTCGGTGTGTACATCCCTTTAATTGCATAGACACGTAAAATAGAGGGATTTTTCGAAATACGTATGGGGCGAATGGGGATATCTTTAAAATTTATACTTTTCTTATCACTTTGTCTGTATCTGAAAATGCTTCTTTCTAATAGCGACTGACAATCGCCTAATATTTAGGCATGTTCACTTTCAAAATTTCAGCATTTTATTTATATATAGTAGTCGATTTCAAATAGTGCGCATTATAGTTTGAAATAGTAAACAAATATACTAATGTGCATAAAACTATCACAATTTTCGTAATATGGTACTGTGCTTCTATGTAAAGTCGACTTCCTTTAATCTGCTGGTAATACTATGGAATGCACTCCGTGGTGGAGGGTATATAAGATTCGGCCCGGCCGAACTTAACGCCTTCTTACTTGTTCTTTTTCTTATTAACTAACTTCGTAAATGTAATTAATTATTATGTTGTCAGCAAAAGAACAATTTATAATATTGCGAAATGAAACTGTTGACTAAATACAATTATAGCTAGACTGTTTATTAAGCAAAGAATATTGATTACAAATAAAACGTTGACAATACAATAATTGGGGTCAATGCTGTCTAAGAATTGGTCGAACTTATCAGGATTTTTGGTAGCATTTATATATGTAGCTAACCTGTCTGGAGTTTTGGTAATATTTATGTATGTAACTTGCGCAATATCTAGACACCAATGCTTCAATTTCAACACTTCCTACATTAGGATTTGGAACGGGATTAGGAATTGGATTGGCAACGTTAAGAACCGGTGGTCTGATTAAGTTATTCATCTCTTTGAATTTCACAAAAATAACGCTTAAAAAATTGTAATACACTTATTATCACTGGAGGCCCTCCAGTGGAGGGTCCCGTAGGATTCGCAGTGGTTTTCAAATCACTTTCTCTTAATGTAACTTTACTTAACTAATTTTATTTCTCACTTTTAATGTAACGTTTGTCTTATGGCCACTGGAGAGTCCCGTAGGATTAAATAATTTCTTGGGGTTTTTGATATTTTCGACCAGTTTTTGCGATTAACGTTCATATTTTTTACCCAAAGGTGATAAAAAGATTGATTTTTCGAGTTTTTTCTTACATTTTTGTGGTTTTTCGAAATTTTCCTCACTCTTTCTTTATTTTTGCTAAGGTTTAGTTGAGAAATCATGACGGATTTGAAGACATTGATTAGAAGTGCAGACCGTTTAGTCGACTTTGAGTTTCTCGTAACTTCTATGAAGGACGAGGAACATTCTGTAAACTCACTAAACACCCATAAGAAAGAAATGGAAAGACTTTGGGAGACTTTCCGTAATTGTTATGAGGAATTGATCGACTCATTAGATAAAAAGAACCCTACTATAGCCGAAATTAAAAAAATTTATACATCAGGGTATAATACGTGCGTCCGCACAATGGCTTATATGGATGATCTTATCGATAAGATGAATGAAAAAAGGAGATCGGCTAGTTCCAACATTCCCATTCATCTGCCCCCATGTGATACTGAGGTATTTTCTGGCGATTAAAAAATGGCTACTTTTAGAGACATGTTTTCTGCTATTTACAAATATAACATGCACATTGGTGATATACCAAAAATTTATTATCTAATGCAGAAAACTGAAGGTGAAGCTCGCGACATTATCAAAACTTGTCCAATGACAAATGAAGGCAGATACCATGGCCTGGCAGAATTTAGTTGACAGGTACCGAAAAATAAACAGGTACTCGTACAGCTCAAGACGCTTTTTAATTTAGCCTCTATAGTAAAAGAATCTGGTTCCACTATCAAAAAATTGCAACATACATTGAATGACTGCATAGCCAATTTGTCTCTTTTGGGTATAGAAACAAAGAACTGGGATGTAATTTTTGTATTCATCTGTTCTACCCGTCTACCTGAAGTCACTCTAGGGCTTTGGGAACAAACCCAGGGGAGCAGTTCTGATCTGCCGAAATGGAAAACATGGACAAATTTCTGACTTCTAGATATCAAACTCTGGAATCGGTATTCGATATTAGAGGTGCACATACCCGATGGTATCCCCTAATGCGACCCAAAATAAGAAACCCTTACATCAGAAGGGTAACTCGAATGATAGTAGAAGATATAAAAGCTTTGCGACTACTGTCCCCCAAAATAGGCCTCAAAAATTGTCCAATGTGCTCTGAGTTACACTCTATTAAGCAGTGCTCGGTTTTTCTTCGATTGTCAGAAACAGAACGTCTGGAAGCTGTTAAGAGATTGAAATATTGCACGAATTGTTTGGCCGATTGGCACACTTTTAGCAGTTGTAGGAGTTCGGTTAAGTGTTCTCTGTGTCAACAGAAGCACCATTATTTGTTGCATTTGATAGATATCCCAACGCAACGGATCTCTTACAACCCTCCTGCGAACCCTGCCCTTTCTAATGCATCGTCATTCAAGATCTCATTCCTCGCAAGTACCACCAGATAATGTTAGTGGCTCATCAACTTCGACTGCTGCCCGCTCGCTGCAGACATTTGCAACTCAATTGCAAACGAATGCATACTCTACTGTCCTTTTAGAGACAACAGTGGTGGATGTATGTGTTCATAAACTGAAATGTTCCGCAAGAGCTCTCATAGATCTAGCATCCCAAGCAACCTTCATTTCACGAAAACTTTCGAGACCCTCGTATTATCTACCCCATCACGCTGTTTTTAAGCCACTAAACTTCATGTGGTTTTTAATGCCTCGAATCCTACGTTCAATGGCTGGCGTAAGCCTGATTAATATTTTGCATACCGGACCCGTTTTACAATCAGATTTGATGATTTTGATACGGAACATATATTAGATTCAGAATTTCTTAAGATATCGGATGCTAGTACTATCAAATCTTTGGGTTTACATTGGAACGCTGGAAACGATTATTTCTTTTTTAAACTAGCTTCCACCCCGGATAGGTCTATCGTCACCAAACGAGCCGTCTGATCTGAAAGTGCTAAATTGTTTGATCCAGCAGAATGGCTGGCCCCGAAGATTATCGTAGCTAAGATAATTATGCAGCAAATCTGGAAGGAAGACTGGTTGGGACGATTGTTTGAAACCCTTGACTCTAAGCAGGTGGCTCGCATTTTTGGACGACTATTCCGAAATCGAAAGGATTGAGACCAGAACCCGTATGGTGTTTTCACCACCCGTTTACTTGCTGCAAAGACCAAGGTGGCGCCAATAAAGGTTGAATCCTTACCCAGATTAGAACTCTGCGGTGCAACTCTACTAGCCGAAATGGTACATGCGCTTCGTGATGAGATAGGTCTCAGCTCACTGAAGGCGTTTTATTGGACAGATTCGACAATAGTCTTATCATGGCTTCAAAAGCCCCCGTATACTTGGCCCACTTTTGTAGCGAACAGAGTCTCCAGAATATTAAATTCTGTTGGTACAAATAACTGGCATCATGTCAATTCACATGACAACCCGGCTGATATTGCTTCTCGTGATATTTTAGCACGAGACTTAATATCACACAACCTTTGGTGGAAAGGTCCCTCCTGGTTAGGCCTTCCACAATCAAAATGGCCTAAACAATCGTTTAGATTAATTATAAATCTGGAAAACCGTCCTGTAAAAGTTCACACTGCCAAAGTATCCTTCTCAGAGGATATCTTGGTTCGTTTTTCCAGTTTACCTCGAGCTATGAGAGTAATATCGTATATTTTCCGTTTTTATCACCGGACGGTTTCGAAATATAAGGGGACCCACTCCTATTCTTCGTTGGAACTTGGCCAAGGTGAAATTAATTTCGTGAAAGGTCGTTTGATTGTTTTGTGTCACAGAACACATTTACCCGAATATGCGTTGCTCGAAAATGGTGCTGAATTGCCCCATAAAAGCCTCCTATTAAGTTTTAACCCATATATTGATTCGTATGGCTTTTTGAGAATGAACGGTAGGTTAAGCCGATCGTTAACTCTCACTTATGAGGAACGATTTCCGAAGATTCTCCCGTATAGTGATCGTTTTACGAACCTCTATTTGGAATACGTTCATCAGTACTCAATTCATGGAGAAAATTCCATAATGTTACGTCTGATGAGACTAGAGTTTTGGGACCCAAAACGGACCGTAATACACAATTGTCGTGAGTGTGTCCTTCAGAAGAAGAAATCTTCTGAACAGATTATGGCCGCTCTCCCCCTGAAAGAACTCAACTAACACGTCCTTTTACTTAGACTTTGAATTGGAATCTTATATTGGAAGATGATGTCGTATAACGAAGGGATATGTGTTGGTTTTTCTCCCGTCGTGGATGCCCTTCGAGAATATATTCTGATAATGGAACCGCTTTTGTTGGAGCTTCCAATGTACTCAAAAACATCAGACCCAATTCTTTTTAGATGTAAAACGACCTGGTTTTTTTGGCTATAAATGGTTTTCAACTAATGGAATGGCATTTCATTCCACCTGGAGCTCCACATATGGGTGGACTCTGGGAAGCTGGAGTCAAAAGTTTTAAGACTCTCCTCAAGAAAGTATCACATGCCCAAAGATTTACCTTTGAGGAATTTACGACCCTGTTAGCAAGAATCGAAGCTTGCTTAAATTCCAGACCTCTTAGTCCAATGAGGAACAATCCAAGTCATTTGAATCCGTTGACCCCTGTACACTTTTTGATAGGATGCTTTGCTTTCACCCCCGGAAAACGATGTATCCTCAGAAAATTTGAACTATCATAACAGATGGCAAAAACTGAAGGTTCTTATTTTTAGTATTTGGTTGAACTCCATAAAAGAAATAAGTAGAAGTATCCTCAACGTGATTTTGTCCTGGATGATTTGGTCGTAATTAGGAAAGATAATCTACCTCCCCATGAATGGCATATGGCAAGTTTTATCTTGGATCTGATTCCAAAGTACGAGTGGCTGATTTTCGAACCGCTAATGGTGTCCCTACTCGCCCAGTAGTGAAGCTCGTTCTGCTTCCTAAACCCGAACACCACTACTTATATTTTGTTCTTTTGTTGTTGTTGTTGTTATGTCGGAACAGCCGAGACGACTTGGCGCTGAACGACCAGAGGCCCCGAAAGAAGAGTCGGAAGCATCTATAGTCCGCTGCCGCGTCTGCTTACAAAGCCACGTTTTACAATTGTGCCCACGTTTTCGAACGATGTACCCCCAGAAACAGCTGGAAGCAGTAAGTAGGCACAATTATTGCATTAATTCTCTGGCGGAGTCACATTTTGTAAAGGGGTGTCGGAGCAGAGAACGATGCACGGCGGAGCATCACACAATGCTTCATATTTTCAAGTGGAGAACCCCAAAAAGTCGAAGCACTAATGCCGACAGTGCTGGCCCTGGCAGCAAAGGTCGAAGCTGCAGCAACGGTCGTGGTCGCAGCAACGCTCGAAGCCGTAACAGAAGCGACAATCGCACCGCCAACCCCAAATCCCACAACAACGACAACAAAGGTCGGGACAATAGGAACAGAGGCAACAAAAATAACAATAACAACAACAAGCGCAACAATACGAACAACCAGAATAACGACCGTGGCAACAATGGCCGCATTATCAATTTTTATATATATTGATTTTGTATATATGGATGTATTTTTTAATGGATTATAATGAATTTCTTTGAATTGTATTTCCTACGCCCAGACTAGCTCCTGCTCCTTCTTGCTTTTGCATTACTGCGAGGGGGCGGGATGTCTATTCTGGGCACCCTAATTAAGTATAAATTTAAGTGTAAATTGTACATGAAATACAACATTGTATTATATCGAAGAATTGTGGAGAAAACGAAAAAAAATGGAAAATGACAAACTGTCAAACTAATATTAATTACTTCCCGAATAAAACCCGAAACCCAAAGGAAGGAAACACCCCGCTCTATTTCGAATTTAAAAACTAATTTGTTGTTTTTACTTAAAATTTGGGTAAACTATTTTATTTTACTCCCCGTAAATTCAACTATAGCATTTGAAACTTTACCCCGACTTATAAATGCACTATCATCTTCAAAATATCGAGATTTTAGTAGTAGTGACAGCACAGACTCCTGTGGATCTCCAGCACGTATAGTCATTTCCATGGCGACACTACCGGCAACATAAACTACACTCAAAGGAATTTATCAGTAAAAGAAAGCAGAAAGAGATGACAGATTTGCATCTGCTGAAGTAGCAAACAGCTGTTGCTGTTTTTAGCAATAAAGAAAAAACGTTTTTTGAAACAGTAAGCATATGTACAGAACAATATAGCCAGTTAACAATTTTATTAACAACACTTTGTAGAACAAATGTTATTATAAGGGAATTTATTACCACTGAAAGATATTGTGATTGTCTTTTTAATGATACGCATATTGCCCCAAGCTAATACAAAACGAAATTCGAGCTAATTTAGTTTTCGCCATCAATCTGAAAGGCTTTTAAATTATAAACGCGTATTTTTTATCTATTTTTATAATTTAATTAACAGCAGCCATTTTCAGCAGACTGCAAACACTTTAGCAGTGTGAATGCCAATGCAAGATTGCAGAAAAACTGCTCTTATAGCAGAAAAACTGCTGTAATAGCAAAAAATTAACAGACTTTTTTCTTTAAGTGCATGCGAGTCAAAAACTTTCTCCCAAGAACAGTACCTTTGTCTCTTGTTCGATTGTATCATATCGACCACTCTTTTCATTTAACATCCGTGGAGTGTTGTTCTCTAAATCCAATCTAAATTATTATCATCAGCAAATATTTTGAGGCTTTGGAACAGGATTTTTTCATAAATTTTACCAAGAGAACTCAATATATCAATATAAGTCAATAAGCTGGAGCGCCCCGGTAGTCGAGTTGGTAGCGTGCTCGGCTATCAGCGTGGGGTTGTGGGTTCGATTCCCACCAGAGGCTCTGGTCTGTCGCTGCAATAACTAGCTACAATGGTCTTAGTCACCCCGGCTCACCCTGGACCCAAAATTAGAATATAAATTTACTTTGTATTGTAATTCATAATAAATAAATAAATAAAAAACTCAATAAACAATAGCTAGAAGGCAATTTAAAGTTCCTTGCTCTTTTTTTGAACGGGGATAACTTTCGCTTTTTTGGTAAGTAAGAGTTTATAAAACAGAAATTAAAAATTTTATCAACCATATTCAAAGATTTTGATTTTGGTGCTCTTGAAACCACAAATTTTAACGGATTTTCTTCAAATTTTGCACAACACCTTATAATTCTACTATAAACATCTGTTGTGAAAGTGGGTCAGATCGGTCGAAAAAAAAAAAAAATATATATATATATATATATATACTGCAACTTGGACTCTTTCCGCTCTAGAAATCACATGGGCCGGCCAATTGAATGCTGAATTTTTGGAAATTAAATGTAAAATAAAATTCTATGATTTTGGTTCGTTGGATAACGTTGTAACTTGTAACGAAATGAGCTAGGACGTTCAAATTTTCCATAAATGTTTCTAATGGTTGTAGATCGTTTGGTATTGAGATTGAAAAATATATAATAATAACCCCCAATATTTACATTATTTAAGAATTTTTTTTTAATTGCTGCTTTATATGCACTTGAAATTTGTTGCGTACATTCCACTGGTAGCCTGAAAGCACCAAAAACTAAATACAAATGGGACGAAAAGGGATAAAAATGGTATCACTGATACGATAAGAGCTAGAAACATGCAATTTGGAATGCACATCTTTCTAATCGTGTAGACACGTAAAGTAGATGGATTTTTCAAAATTCCTACTTTTAAGGTATACCATTGGGAAAGTGGCATAAAAACGGTACCACCCAAACCGCTGAAATTCTGACTGTGTAGACGCGAAATATAAGAGTTTTTTTTTAATTTCTACTTTTAAGGGGAAAATGATGCGAATGGAGATACAAATAGTACCATCCAAACGGCAGCAGTTAGAATAGTGAAATTCGATGTGTGCATTGCTCTGACGCGAAAAATAATGATATATTTCGGGATGAAATTGATTGAAGCAAACGGCTGTAGCCGTTAGATTCATGAAATTCGGTGTTTACATTTGTCTCCATGCGTAGACAAGCTAAATACGAGTAAAGCCTCAAATTCGTACTTTTAAGGCCGAAATGTAAATAAAACTTGTTCCAAGCAATCGGCTGTAGCTTGAATCATAAAGTTAGGCGTGTGCATTCCGCTGTGGAAGCGAAACATGTGGTACAGACATTTGGTCTGTATATTTCTCTCTAATGACTTCTGATAATAACCTAATATTTTAAAAAAGATTTTTTTATTTTAAGTGAAATTTTAACATTTTATTTAGATTTTTGTTATCGCAGCTCAGTTATCCAGTCTTAAAGAAAAACAGCCATAATATGTAGTTTATAATCATTAAAAAATTACTTAAATGACTTTGTAATTTAATCGTTTATTTTTCTATTCAAGTATATTTGTATTTGTATTGGTGTATGTAGTTGTCTTTAAATAATCAATCTGAATTGATTCATAAGAACACCCAACCGACAGCACTGTCATCAGCGGGTTGGTATTCAATGGATATAAAGAAAAATCTGGCAACAGTAACTAAGCGCTAAGCCCAATCGAACACACCTCCTGTTTTGTTTCTGTAAAATTGGCTTGCCTCGCAGTATTGCAAATAATTTTCTGAGTGACACATTCGACCAATCTTCCTGAAGATAATAAATGACCTTTAATATGGATCAATACAGTTTTGCTTAGACATAATAATTGTACAGCGTCGTGTGCCTAAGGAAAGAAATTAAATTCGATTTCGAGCAGCTCAACATGAAGCCCAATTCCGGATGAGTGAGTTCATTAATAAAAAATGTATGTTTTTGGCACAACCACATGTACAAACAGTGGTTTAGTAGCAGTCGTTAAAAAATTAATAAAAACGCTTTTTTGACGATTATCTGAATCGGAGGCGGCTTTCGGCTGATTTCGTTCTATCATTCGATCGCCCATATTTATTTGAAAATTTTGGGAAAATGGAAGGAACAATTTGTATTGGTTTTTAACACCTTTTCTTTTATTTTTTGGCAAGTAGTTCAATATTCGTTAATACTAGCCAATGTTCCCATAATTTAATATTATTATCCCATACAATTATTTTTTGGGAATGGGAATCCATTCAAATTTTTAATATCGATGAATTTAATAAATATATAACAGCTTTTCATGTGAGGCATATTTGACCAGGCATCTTGAATTTCATAATCTTTCCAAAGAATGATAATACTCTACCTACTTTGACACACTAAAGAAGCACAATAGAGAAGCTGTTGTTTATTAAGACTGTCTTTAAGTCGGGAAAAGAAGCGGCGATAACAAAAACGTTAAAAAAATAAATTTTTTGCTCAAAATAAAAAATTATTTTTTCACATTGTCGCCAACTACAATATAAATATATGTATCAAAAGAAATTTTCAAAAAAATATTTTGTGTCGACTTTATTTGATATCCATCATTTTGACTTACACTGGAGAATTATCCAGGCTAAGTCCAAAATTTTTAACACAAAATTATTTTTTCAAAATTTGTTTTCACACACACACATTGATATTGAGTTAATATTTTTTATTTTTGTGTACATATGTAACAAGCATTATTCAAAAGAGAAACAACAAATTCGGTAACTTGGATCTACGTAGGAAGACGAAACTCTAAAATACCAATTATTTGGTTTTTTGGAATTAAAATTTGTAGGTGTTTTTCGTCTTTCATTTCATCGAGTACAAAAAAGCGGTATTTGTTATTCGAACTTATACATATTTAAGATTATAAAAATGAAAACACATTTCCAAATATTTTTTATTTAATCGGAATATGCGTATAAAGATTTTCAGTAAACATCCTGTTACTTATGTAACTCCTGTATAAATTAAAAACCCCAAAACTCATTAGACATCATATTTAGACCCATACTTTGTCAACAAGCATATCCAATTTTCTGCATTTATCAAAGAAAAATGCGGGTCTGAAGGGGGGTTAATCGACGAGGAATTCGATCGTTTTTGGTGTAATATTTCTTCAAAATATATATGTATGTATGTATGCTTTCAAGCAACTATTTGAAAAAAAAAGTCGGTTAATAAAAGCAGCGAACACTTTTCTGCTATTACAGCAGTTTTTTTTTTGGCATAACAGCAGTTATTCTGCAATCTTACATCACCATTCACACTGCTAAAGAGTTTGCAGTCTGCTAAAATTGGCTGCTGTTAATTAAAATATAAAAATAGATAAGCGTTCCTTTTATATTAGCTTTGGACAATATGACAAGACAATCGCAATATCTTTCCGTGGTAATAAATTGCTTTATAATAAATTATATTCAAAAAAGTTTTGTTAACATGTATATTTACTATATTGTTAACCGATGTGACCTTCTTCCACAAAGTATGTTTCCAGCAGAAATATTACGTGTTCTTTCAAATTAGATCAAAATCTGTAATGATATGTTCCTGAGAGAAAAAAGTTAATTCGGGAAGGACATTTGTATGAGGGTTATATTAAAAACTGATACGATGTGGGCCACGTTTACCACAGATCTGAAATATTTTTTTATTCAATCTTTATTTAATTATTGTATCTTTCACGAAGTGAAACTATCAACAAGTGTACTGATCTTAAATAATGTGTGATTCTCATGGACACTTGAAATGTCTAGCAGATTGTGTGTATTAGGGGTAGAAACATTTTAATTTTGTGAAGTAGGTCTTCGTGCCATACTTTATCGAAAGCTTGAGAAACATCAATGTATGAATCTGCTTTTGAATGTCCTTTCCTTCTTTTTGAATCATAGCATTGAAGATAAAGAGAACAAACTTTTTTGTCACTTCCGGTTATTATATTATCATTTTGTTAGTTATTAGGTCATGTCCTGGGGTTTTCTTGGAATTAATGATTTAATTCATTTTTTAAGAGATTTGAATGAGAAGCTCAATGGAGACGGCGAGATTTGATGTGGAATTGGAGGCAAGTTGTGAGTAACGGATTCGGTGAGATTACCTGACACAGCCAATTGATTTTGTAGCTTGTAGGTTTGCGAGTGCTTAGAGAAGGGGTTTGTATTGTAATAACTGTCGGTGTGTGGTCGGAACTAAGGTTACTGACTCCTAATTTCATTTGTTTTCTGTTGAACATCCTTATCACTCCAAAATCAATTAAATCTGGTATTTTTCTTAATTCAGATGGCCAGTAGGTTGGTTGAGCCCCAGATATTATAAAGACTGCGGCCTTTTGGCGAGATTAAACGTGAACCCCAGTAGGTGTTCTTTGCGTTGAAGTTACCTGCAGCGATGAACTTATTGCCAAGTGAGTTAAAGAAATTTTTAAACTGTGCTTTATTTATAGCGTATTTGGGAGGCAATCGTCTAAGGCAATAGAAGTTGCTTGGAGGTATGTTTTTCTATATTCGTCCAAAGCATGATGTTTTAGGTGAGATTTTATTACAATTGCCGTACCACCGCAAGATGTGCCCCTCGGATTTTTGGTGTCGTACATTGTGTAGCCTCTTATTGTGAATGTGTTGTGAATTGTTAAGCATGTTTCTGACATTAGCATTATATCAATATTCATATTTTTTATATGTTGACGAATGCCGTTTGAGTTCCACTGACAAATTTTTACATTACTTCGAGATAACTGACTGGAGAAGCATTCCTACATTTTCAACATTTCTTGCATCATATTTTGCATTGCTGACATGAAGTTATTCACAGTATTGACTAAATTTTAAATTGATTTTTCGAGGCTAGATTAGAGATGGGCGCTACTCACGTGAATTGCGTGAATCATGTGATCATGAGTAAAATTAATTTTACGCACGAGAGCAACGAAAAAATCTTCGTGCGTGAACGTGCGTGATTCAATTTTTTTTCCTTCGTGAGCGTGCGTGAACTTGAGCCAATAATCACTCACGCGCCCATATCTAGGCTAGATGTGTTAAACGTTTGAATCACTCTCGGTCCACTATTTTGAAGTTTCAGGGCATTTGCATAAGATGAAGTTTCGATAGGGTAACTACGATTATTATTTTCCACTGTTTTATATGTAGTTTTCGGTAGTGGTTTAACATTCGTTGCTTGATTGGCTCGGATATCCTTACCAGCTTTGTAGATTCGTCAACCTCTGTAGTTGGCAGTGTATTTATCTCCACAGTTGCTGCATTTCTTCACGGTCGCGTCAGATTTATTTTTTACAGTGTAGTTCTCCGCATATTACACAAACAGTCGGCAATTTGCAATACGTCTGCGTATGACCAAATTCCTGACAGTTAGTACATTGAACTGGACTGTTTCTTTTGTGCGGTTCTGCAACCGTTATTCTGCCTGCGGTTCATAAAATATTTTAAATCATAAATTGGATGATATTCTGATGGTTTAAGCTTTGCATCGTTGGGAATGAGTTCAACACGGTAAAAATGTTGGGGTATCTTGTTTCTGTTTAAAATGTTTGTAACTGATTTCACTTTGAAGCCTCTCTTCGAAAGTTCATGTTCAATTAACGATGTTTCAACGTAGTTGTCAATGCCATTGAGAATGACTTTCAGTCCTTTGGTACTTTTTAGCTTGTATGTATATTATTTATTATTTTTCTTTTCAAGTTCTGACGTTATTTTGCGGAAGTTATCCTCATTATAGATTTGAATTTTTGTTTCATTGATTGTACCCCTTTTTATGGGGATAACATGGAATTGGTGTAGGCTTAGAAGTAGAGCAAAGCGGTTGGTTGAAGTAGATGGTTCGTCATTTTTAGCAAATTTTGCTGGGACACGTTTTGCCAATTGCTTAATACGTTTATGTATCTTTCGATTCCGGTTTGAATTGATGGTTTCGATGCCCCCTGTGAAGAGGACTCTATAGTGGAGTTACTCATTGCATACTTCCAGGATTGCTTAAAATATCCTGCCAAAAAGCTTTACGCTTCCGGGTTGTGTCCAATGATATTCGGGTTTTGGACTTTGCTGAATTTATAGCTATATGGAGGATTTTCTTTGGAGAGAAATTCACAAAGCAAAGTAGCAAGTCAAAACAAACGATGATAAATAAATAAACACTCACCAATGAGTATCTGATTGGGCTACGAAATTTCACTTTATTTATAATTTGGTTACAAACACTCGAATCTCCGGTATTTCACGATGCAGCGGAAAGAGGGAGTTGATTTGTATTGTTCGTTATCACTTTGGCTTTAAACAGTGACAGATGTTGATTACAGTATTGAATTCTCACTATCAACTTTGCGACTTTACATGCCAGGGTTGCCATGCAAACTAGATGAAATATGATGTGTTTTGCCAAATTTACAGATCATCGGTTAAAATAAATAGTTTATAGAGCGGAAAAGTAAAATCGGGACGACGTTTTTATGGAGCCTATATATAAAGCTGAACCGATCTGACCCACTTTTTACCACAGATGTTTCTAGTTAAAATATAAGGTTTGTGGAAAATTTTTAGACAATTGGTTAAAATATGTGATCTCTAGAACGCAAAAAGTTAAAATGAGATCGAAATTTGTATGGGAGCTATATCTAAATCTGAACCGATCTAGCCCAATTTCACCATGGATATTTCTAGTTGAATTATAAGGTACTGTGCTAAATTTGAAGCAAATCGACTAACATATGTGGTTTCTAGATCGGAGAAAATCTAATCGGGAGCGACATTTGTATGGGGGCTATAAATCTGAACTTAATCCTTGGCCCACAAAACTCACGTGTGCCAATTTTGGTTAAGATCGGCCAATAATTCAATAAATCGACTCAGAAAGTGATTATAAGCCGATCCGTATAATAAACGATGGGTCAATCTCGTTTCCTTTTGGGTGTTACAAACAAATGCATAATGCAATAATACCCTAGTGAAGGGTATTTTTAACAACGTCGACGAATGGATGATGGAATTTTTACTTAAAAAATTTGATAACTTATAATTACTGAATTGATAACTTATAATATAAATGAGAGTAGGTTAAATAAATATGTATTAAATAAATTGAAGACATCTGTGATTTTTATATAGGAGTGAAAATAATTTACCTAAATAATTTTTGACCATGTACTTTCTATTTTGTAAGAAAACTAGTGGTTTTGCAATAATTTAAGCCGCTGACAGGCAAAAGCCAAATTATAAAGCTATGAGACCGTGATTTTTCTGAGGAATATGTTCAATATTTAGTGTTAGAGGGCGGAAAAAGGTTGTATTAAAAAATTATAATAGTTCGGCACAATGAACAGACACGGGAGGCGGCCTTTCTCGTTACAGAGTTAATTTGTTAAAGAGAATAGAGTACTTTGAAAAATTCCCAATAACACAAAGTTTTTCTGTATAATTATAACCAGTTTAAAAAGTTAGTTTTACAAACTAGTTTTTTGGTACCAAATTACCCAATTGCCAAAAAAACTTTTAAAGTTTTATATCACATAATAAACTTAGGCATATACCCCTTCTCACATTTTTTTCTTTACGCGTTGTTTTTGACAATCGTTGGTAACACGTTTGCAATTTATATTGAGATTAAAGCTGTTTAGAAATCGCCGTAAGAAAAATATTTCTCAAACAATAGTGTATGTTATGATAGACCAGTTTACAAAGTAAATACTGGAAAAATATTTTTTTAAAAAATATTGTTTCTGATTTGTATTAGTAAACGAAAATATAATTAAATTCCAAAGCGTAGCTTAGTTACGATCATATGGAATACAAAGTTGTTTTTTTATTCACTTTCACATTTTTAAGACAATTTTTTCTTATAAATTTGTGAACGGGTAAATTTACATATAAAACATAAAATACAATACAAATGCAGTAGGGTTTCATCATTGTATTTTTGATACATCGTTGTATTTCAAATGACGTCCCAGGTGTTGAAAATGCCAAATACAAATGTTGTGCTGTAAAAAGTTTTTGAAAAATTTAAAATAGGCCGAAATATCGCGAAAAAACTTTTTTCGACAAAAATCGCTGAAAGTTTCATTTTAAGTTTGGTCAGCAAAATTTGTGCTAGGTTCTTCTAGAGGAGGGTGTTATTGTGCCGTTTCAAACTAAGTTATATTTCAAACCGTTTTCGAGAAAATCGCTTATTAAAATTAGGTCGATTTTTCAAAAAATTGTAGCTTCACGGCACCATTGGTAGCATCACGGGACACTTGGGGCATTTACCTAGCTCAATTCAGCGAAAACGGCTTGAGATATAACTTTTTAAAAAACTATTTTTTTGGAAAAAAAAGTTTTTTTGCAATATCTCGGTCAATTTTTAATTTTTCTAAAAACGTTTTACGGCACATACCTAGCACAATTAAGCACAACTTTTGTTTTTTCGAAATTCGAAAATGGAATTTTCAACATCTGGGACATAAAAAATTTACTTAAATATCAAATTTAACAATACTACAAAATGCACCGGATCGTGAACTCCGCTATTGTTCCACATGTACTAATATTGTTTACATGCATTTATAGATTCGTGTAAATTGTTCTTAAACAAATGTTGATAACATTGTTCCTAATAATCACCCTTATTCCACTTGTCGTCATTTTTTAGTCAACATCACTTTCTACCAACGTCAACATCAATTCAACTCTAATTTTGCATTTAACACTATTGTAACGACGACTGTTTATCTATTTATGAAAAATATATATTTTATTTCTGATTCGAGTGATCAAGAAAATAAATACAAGTTAATATTGGAAAGAAAATTTCCTAGATGGGAGTCAATTTACCAGAGTTGTGGTTAAGAACTGTTGGTGTATATTTTGTTATTTCTTCAAATATCAAGCACAGGAACACAATCAATTTGACACCAGAACTGAGATGTCTGGCTCAGCGATCGCTCCAGCTGAGTATCGGAAACAACTTTAACTTCCCAGCAAAAATAAAGCACCCAAAAAAAGTGAAAAGGATGTTCATCTTGTGATTCGGAAGTAGTGAAAATTGGGATTTTCACCAATGAATTTAACAGGGAGTTGTCATAGGAGGGATGTCCTTTATTTTGAAAGACTAAAAAGTTACTTCAAAGTAGTTGCAAAGGAACCATTTTTTCAATAGTTTCCATTTCTGTTTTAAAAATTCCACCACTACCAGGTTTAGAAAAGCGGTACTTCTAGTTGCTGCTACGGCACTCTAACTTTTTTGGAAGTTGTTTAAAAGAACTTCCTCAAAAGCGGGAAATGCACATTTGGATTTTGAGATGCAATTAAGTACTTCCAATTGTTTTTGCTGGGCAAACGCAAAAAGAAATGAAGCTTCTGTATTCAAAGCAATCCTCATGGACATCAAATCGCCCAGATTTGCGAGTGGATTCCCTGAACGGTACCCTCAAAACCAAACCAAATTGAAACCAAATTGTTCAGAAAAGTTTCATTTTAATTAACCGATATCACTTCTTGACATTTGACTAGAGCAATAAATTATGAACTTTTAATAAAAATAAAAGATTGGAAATTTAATAATTTTATATATTTTTCATACATTCTTAATAAAAGCAAATGATTTGCTTGATGATAACCCGTAGCTTAACAATCTAGTTGGAATGAAATCATTGAAAAGTAATTGACCTCTAAATTAATAATTATGTAAAAATCTATTGGTGAGACGAAATTCTTCGTTTCTGCGAAAAAGTATTGGAGTAACCAAGAACTTTTTATATAGACATTTTTTATTTATACAAAAGAAAGTACACTACTTTAATTTTTAAATAAAATCCAATTTGCATTTTTAAATTTATTTCAATTCAAACTCTCTGAGTATAGAAATCGGGTGGGACATTTGTATAAGGGATATATCAAAACATTGACCCTCATATTCCACTTCCACAACAGATGTACAAATATAATATGGTGTAGCTATTCGTATATTCCGTTTGCAATACGTGGTTTGTAGAGCGCTAAGATGCAACATTTGCGATGCGACATTTTTATGCAACTGTATCTAAATCTGAACCAATGTGACCTATTTTCATCACAGATGCAAGAACAACGGTTTCTGTTACTTCTAAATGTTTTGGGAGTTTGTAATGATAATACAAATTCATTTCGACAAACGAAGAAAACTGTTTGATATATGTAAATATATTTCTGTTTGTTCATTTACAACAATATATGACATGTTTACCGCAAACAAACCATTTTTCCCACAAATGAAACTTAAAAACGATGTTCACGTGTCTAAAATTTCGATTCTACGTAATGCATTTTTTTCTGCGTATAGGCCTCTGTTTTAAAATCTACTTTAAAGTTGCGAAAAAATAAGAAATGAGTTCTAACTTACTGAAAATTTTTGTCGTATTTCTCACTTCACTGTCAAATATTTTGCAGAGTTAATATTTTTTATTTTTGTATATATGTAACAAGTAGTATTTAAAAGAGAAACAACAAATTCGGTAACTTGGATCTACAAAACTCTAAAATACCAATTTTTTTTAATTAAACTTTGTAGGTGTTTTTTCTTGCATTTCATCAAGTACAAAAAAACTGTATTTTTATTCGAATTTATACATATTTAAGATTATAAAAATGAAGAAACATTTCCAAATATTTTTTATTTAATCGAAATATGCGTATAAATATTTTGAGTAAACATCCTGCTACTCATGTCCTGTATAAATTGTCGATCTAAGTCGATCGGTATTCTTAATAAAGGGTCTATCTCGCTTTCTTTTGGATGTTACAAACAAATGCACAAAGACATAATACCCTAGTGGAGGGTATACAAAGTGTTGTTAGCATGTATAGCATGGTTCTGTACATTAGGTTGGGTCGCCGTCCATACAAATGGGAAAACAAGTTCCAGTCACCCCACGAAAGTAAAGTTTGGATTGTTTAATGATGATGATTGCAAAATATAACTTATTGTTCGAATTATTGGACGGTTAGAGTCATTTTTGTGGATTTTCTCAGTGACTACTGATATTTGGTGGTAGGATTTTATAAAAAATAAATAGATGCTTTTAATACATTTCGAATGATGCCTAAATGATGAACATCGCAATGAAATTGACGTCACTGCGCTCATTTTTGTAAAAAGTGTTTAAACCATCGCGTGCATTAAATTATGGAGTCAGTGACGTCATTTTTCGTCCGATATTCATCATTTAGGCATCATTCGAATTGTGTTGATTCCTCCTATTTATTTTTCATTACACCTCCTACAAAATGTTTCCAAGAAATATGAGTTTTTAGCTGTCACCTTGAAAACCCACAAAAAATCAATATAAACGCCCAATAATTATACCAATGAGTTATCCTAAGCTAGAATAAACATTTTTACTTAAAGTGCTTCCAAGGGTCTATTAATTCAAAAAAAATGGGTAAAAATGCAACATAAAAAAATACACGGAAAAAAATGATTTTTATAGGTGTTTTCAGGAACGTTTAGCTTACAGATGGTTTGATCCAGTGACGAAATATTTTGTAGATCATCATTAAACAATCCAATCTTCATTTCTAGGGGGTGACCGCTGCAATTTATTTTTGTGACCCATCCTACTGTACATTAGAGTGGCTTCTTTTGTGAGGAAGGAAAAAATGTTGTTGATGTTCCCGACTAAAATGAAAGATTGGTTTGGTTTATGTGTTCTCCCAAAATATTTCGCTTTTATCATTGTCCATTCGTGAGCTGGACCTCAATAAATCAGGTTTTTCTTGAATAAAATTCACCATGAGAATGGTATTGAGAAAAAAAAAAATAGAAATTAAAATCCGACCCGAGCCTTATCAAACCATATTAAAAACTTGCAATATGATCCAATATAAAGGACAAATTTATACTATTTTAGTGCAATTTCTAATGCATTTTTTATAAAAACCGCAATAAATTCCACATTTTTAGTTCGATTTATGTTTTTAAGGGCCCGTTGGAGAGGTATTGGTAACCAATTGCCTCAATTGTCTCTTTTTCAGCAGAAAATCTGTTCTTTCAGTAGACTTTCTGATTTCTTTTACTGACAAATTCCTTTGAGTGTACTGATAGATGGATTACTGAAATGAAAAAAACTGAAAAAAACTGAATGAAAAGATCCTGGTAATAAAATATGAATGGTTTCCAAACGCTCACGTAATCATACGTTATTTATCATTGCGCCATAGACAGTCACGAGAAAAATTGAATATTGATTGAAAATAAAAAAATTAATAGAATTTTCACCTGCTTTATTTTTTGTAAAACTAGATGAAACCCCTCCACCCAAGGTCGACAATTTTCTTCTTAACTTTTCATTTCAATGTTCGACAACTGTTTAAGTAAATTGAAAGTTATTTTTATACCCTCCACCTCCAGGATGGTGGTATATTCACTTTGTCATTCCGTTTGTAACACCTTGAAATATTCATCGGAGACCCCATAAAGTATATATATTCTGGGTCGTGGTAAAATTCTAAGATGATATAGCCATGTCCGTCTGTCTGTCTGTTGAAAGCACGATAGCGGCCGAACGAAATGAGCTAGGAGGTTCAAATTTTTCCTAAATGTGTCTTATGGTTGTAGATCGGTTGGGATTGAAAGTGGACGAAATCGGCCCAGAGGGAAAATTTTTTCCCTCACAAGGACTGAAAATACCCCTAATATTTAGAATATTTCAGCATGTTTTTTGAACACATTAGCTTGTATTTACTTGATATTTGCAATGCACATTCCCTTTATAGCATAAAAGGGCACCATAGAGTGATTTTTATTTGTAGGGGGCGAAATGGGACAAAAAGGGATAAAAATGGTACCTATCAAACGACAAGAGATAGAAACACGAAATTTGGCGGGTACGTTCCACTAATAGAGTAGATACATAATATAAAAGTATTTTTTCTAAATTCGTACTTTTAAGGGGATAGAGGGATAAAAATAGTACCAACCTAACGGCTGCACCTAGAATAATGAAATTCGATATATACATTCCTCTGATTGCGTAGACACGTAAAATAAAATAACTTTCCAAAATTCGTACTTTTTGGGGTTCAAATCGAAAAAGGGGATAAAAATAGTACCTACCAAATGACAGCAGCTAGAATCATGAAATTCGGAGTATACATTCCTCTGACTGCGTAGACACGAAAAATAAAATGTTTTTTTTCCAAATTCGTACTTTCAAGGGATACAATCGCTACATGGGATAAAAATAGTACCAACTAAACGAATACAGCTAGAATGATGAAATTCAGTTTGTACATTCCTCTAATTATGTAGATACGGAAAATAAAGAGATTTTAGATAGTCGTACTCTTGAGGGGGCAAAATTGGAAAAAGGGGATAAAAATGGTACCAACAAAATGGCCGCAGATAGTATCACGGAATTGGGTATATACATTCCTCTGAGTGCACAGCCACGTAAATTTTTTTTCCAAATTCGTACTTTATTTTGTTGCTTTTTCGACAAAAAATCGTAGAATCATGAAGTTGTCTTATACTGTGTACGTGAGAGATAAGGTATTTTCAAAAGTTATACTTTTGAAATTAAAATAGGATGGAAATACAACCAACCAAACGACTGTAGCTGAAAATACACTCTCTATCCCCCTATATTTAGGGTATTTATGATTGCTCCCTTATATTTACTTTATGAATTGAAGTATTATATCCATTATATATATATAGTATACAAATATTGGTAGCCTTGGCTTATTAATTAAATTTCTTATTTTCATACAGTTACAATTTGTTGCGGACATTCCTCTTGTAGCTTGGAAGCACCACAAAGAAAATAAAAGTTTTGGTAATACTGTGGAATGCACTCCGTGGTGGAGGGTATATAAGATTCGGCCCGGCCGAACTTAACGCCTTCTTACTTGTTTAAAATGCACTACGCAAGTTCCTGGTTTCTTTACGCACCCATCTCCAATTCTTCTTGGGAACCAGTTAGTTATTACATCACATTGCTTTTAAAATTAATGGGAACGGCGCCCTTCGAAGTCTTTTTGTAAGCAACTCGAAGTTTTTCAAAATTGTTATCAAAATTAATGAATTATTTATTTATTATCATTTTCGAAAATTTAGAAAATTAAAAATGTTCAAGTTGTCACCAAAAACGGACGTCAGGAGGTTTAAAACATTTACAAAATCTGTTGTATAGTCAGCAGGTCAATACGCTGTAATAAACTGGACTTACTTGTTATACCCTCCACCTAAGGATGGGGTCATTCCGTTTGTAAGACTCCATAAAGTATATATTCTGGGTCGTGGTAAAATTCTAAGACTATCTTGCCATGTCCGTCTGCTGTCCATCTAAGATTGTTCGCACTATACAGGTCGCAATTGTTGTCCCAATGTCATGAAATTTGGCAGAAGTTAATTTTTTTGTGGTCAAGGACGATCGGTATTGAAATCGGTTCAGATTTAGATATAGCCTCTATACAAATATCCCTTTAATTTACACTATTACTGCTCTAGAATACACATTTTACATGGGATCATTCTTATATGTGAACTAGAACTAGAAACATTTAACGGGTTAAAAGTTGACCACATGGGTCCATGTTTTGATATAGCCCCCATACAAATGTACCTCCGATTTACAATATTACTACTCTAAAATGCACATTTTACATCGGATCTTGATTAAATTTCCCACACAATGTTATTTTTAGACTAGAAACAACTATTTTGAAAGCCAGATATATACGTCAATGTTTTGGTATAGCCCACATACAAATGAATCCGCAGTTTACACTATTATCGCTCTATTGCTCTTATAGTGGATCTTGATAAAATTTTGCGTATCATGCTATATTTCAATAAAGAATACCTACTTTGAAAGCCATCTATAAGGGCCCACTTTTTAATGTAGCGCCCTTACAAATGGGACCCATTTCTATTATAACCCCTTTAGGACCTACATTTTACATCGGAAGTTTATCAAATTTTGCTGATTATACTATATATTTCAACTAATAATACATACAATGAAAGTGAAATATATGGGTCCATATTTTGGCGTAACCCCCATACAACTTGGGCCCCACTCTACTCTATTACAGCTCTGGAACCCACATCTTGCATTGGATCTCTATACAATTTTGCAGGCCGTGTTATATTTCAACTGAAAGATATCTGTATGAGCCTACTTGGCACAGGCCACAAGTCTTGTTATAAGCCCCCTTCAAATGTCCGTCCGATTCATCCTATTACCGCTCTATAATCTGCATTTGTCATTGGAACTTGATCGATTTTTCCACTTTTTTTTACTTTACTCGGAATATCTGCCGGGAAATTGGATTAATTACCAAATTGGTTAAATTTGTAAAGATGAATTTATAGTATACTGTATATATTATATCATACTAATTTATATGAACTACCTAAAATAGATCACATGAAACACCTGGGTTTAGTGATCAAAGCTAGGTATATACGCAGGGAGTGGTGTGGGGTATTATTTAGTCGACCCCGCCCGATTTTAGCCTTTCATTACTTGTTTAAATTAAGTGTTCTTTTGAAATATAAAAACTATTTAAATCAGGCAGCGCATTTATAGATTCATAAAATAGTCTATTTCTAATTTTATTGGGGAGTGTGAGCGCGATAGAGAATGATATTGAACAGATGTATTATTAATTGTTAATAAATCTTAAACTATCAGTACCCTTTTTCGTAGCTTCGAAAACTTCGAAAACATTTTTGGGACAACAATATTGTATTTTTTAAATACATAGTTGTTACCTTAGATTGTATGAATATTGGACGATTTCTCCACAGCATATCAAGAAAAAACTTTCTGCTGAATTCCCAATGGAAGCCCGTAACAAATTTCCAGGGATACGGGAAACAGAAAATATTAAAATTCCCGGGATTTTTTGGAGAGATACTACAGGGGAGTTCAGCTCACAGAATGATTCAATATAGACATTAAATATATCAAAATTAGCACCTGCGTTTTTTTGAAATCAATGATTTCAAATTGAAGTTTAGTTTTCAGAAGCGTATAATTTCTAATTGAATCCCAGTCTTTAACAAGTTTTTTTTTTAATTTTATAAGCGATCTTACAATATTCCACATATCTCTTAAACTAGATATTGATAGCAAAATATCTTTGCAATCGATGCATAATTGTAGTTTTGACATTCATTTAAAAAATTGCACAATCAAGGTTACCAATCTTGGAAAGTCATCTGGAAAATACTGCTCTGGCCATGTGACATTTCGTCGAGATATATTTTTATTATATATTTTTCGATTTGGTCCAACTGTGCGATGGAACGATTTTATCTGATATTCCATATCAAACCTTGAACCTATATTGTACGTTTCACTTTTACTGTGGGTGTAACATGATATAAAGATCAAGATTCAATTTAAAATGCGGATTCTGGGTCAGTCATAGAGTAAATCAGTTGAATAAATATGATATGAAATTTGAGAAAAAATCTCCTGCCAAATTTCACGGTGATCGCACAACAATTGCTATCTATGTATCTTTGATCATAAGTTTAAAGGGTCTTGCTCGATTATTTTTTGGCAGTACAAGCATTTAAAATCTATATACAGTTGAGCATCGATTATCCGGGATGGTCGGGACCGGAAGCGTTCAGGATAATCGATTTTACCGGTTAATTGAGGTAAAATTTTGTACTCGTTTTTACATAAATGTTTGTTTTATTTATTCAATATGCACACTTACAAGATATAATACTTATACATTTTTAATTATTATTTACGTAATTACTTAAAAAATCATTTAATGTGGTTTGTTTTTTCTTCTTATAGGCTGTTTCCACTACGGTCGCTTCCACGTCCGCGTCAACGATTTATCGAAAAATTTTAATGGTGTTTCCATTGTGTTTTGCGTCCACGTTTGCGTTTAAACAGCTGTTTGCGTTTATTTGTTTTTTTTTTTGCGATGCGAAAAGTTTAATATTTTTTTTAAATGATATTATTTTGCTAACCGCAGTGGAAAATGAGGATCAAATGGTATTGCGCCAAATGGGAATGTGCAGTAGCAGCAGCGCTGCACATTTTTTGTACAATGCACGAAGCATCTGGTCATTTGTTTTTTGCATTTTGGCTGTGGCTGTTTATGTTTATGCTGATAAACAGCTGTTTTAATAGGGATGTGCAATTTGCGGTGTTGCCATTAATAGGTATGGGTGGGTTTCGATTGCAAAAATAATCGAATTTATAGTAAACGTGACTTATCGGAAAACGCGTCCAATATGAACGCGACTTTTTCCCATACCTAACTGCCTATGATTTTTGTATAGGCTTTAACGCGCGTTCATTGATTATTGGACGCGGACGTGGAAGCGACCGTAGTGGAAACAGCCTATTAACCTGAATATTTTCTGCCAAAAGCTTCTCTTGGACACGGTAGATTTGAATTTTATCTTGTCCTGTCCCCTTTGTTCCCGGATAATTGAGGTAATCACGGTAAATCAATTGACATAAAAATATTTTCCTTTCGTTATCGATCCCGGATAATTGATGTTCCCAGTTAATTAAATCACGGATTATCGATGCTCAACTGTACATACATAAAAGAGTTGCGTTACTGACTGACTTATTATTGACCAGCGCATAGACCAAACCGCTGAAGTCAGGGTCATGAATTTGTCAGGGTAGTTCCCAAATATGACATAGCAGCCGACTTAGAAAGGGTTTAACAAAATTCGTACTTTTAGGGGTAAAAACATCGAACCTTCATCCTGACTAAACGGCAGTAGCATGAAATTAAATGAAATTCGGTATGTTCCTTGCACTGACCATGCAGACGAGCTACAAATATGGATTTTTCGAAATTTGTACTTCTAAGGGAGGAAAAAAAGGGATAAAAAGGTACCAATTTACGTATTGTAGCTATATTCGTATAAATCGGTATTTATATTTGTCTAGTAACGTAGATATGCAACATAAATGGATATTTCGAATTTTGTACTTTTAAGGGGCGAACGAGACAAAAAGAGATACAAAGTGTACCAACTAAAGTATTACAGCTAGAATCGTTCAAATTGGTATGTCAATTCCTCTGACCATGCAGTAAAATTGGATTTTTCGAAATTTGTGGTGCGCGGCACAAATGGGATAAAAATTGTAAAATCTAAAGTATTACAGATATAGTCATGAAATTTGATGTGTAAATTCCTCTGACAACGCAGAAAATCGATTTTCGACTTTTCAACCAACCATTTTTATTTCGCTTTTCAAAATCGGTTAATCACATCTAAATCGAGTATTTTTTATATATTATTAATTTTTATATATTATTTTTCAAGATAGTGTAAATTATGACAAGATTTGCTTAAATATCAAAAAAATACAAAATATTTCAAAGGAGGATATGCGGACGTATATAAAGTGTTGATATAATATTAATAATTATAAATATTATATATAAAGTGTTGATATAATATTTATAATTATAAATATTATAGCAACACAATTTTATTGGAAATTGTGGTTTCATGTATTTATTGTGGAATCAAAACAGTGTTTGTGCCAAAAGAAGTTTATTTGTAATTAATATTTAAAAATACCCTTTTTGAAAAATATTATGGATTTGGATTAGTAATATTTTGCCCAAACTTAGTTTAAGTTCGAAGGTGGGCGTTAAGAGTTACGCAAATTCGACGGTACAAATACAGTACAGTTCAAAGAATGTTCTTTTCTCATAAATAAGTAAGTTCAATTGAAGATTGTTATTTTCTCATAAATAATTAGTTATAGTCCAATTGCTTAAATTTGTAGATGTCGAATGTATTTTCATTAAATGTATTTCATTTTTTAGAAGCTGTGTTTATGGAAACAAGACAGACTTTTTTAAATATTTGTATTCTTCTTGTGAAAATTCATCACTATATAAGAGAAACAATGTAAACTCAACATGCCGCGGCAGCGAATTATATCATTTCCATTATTTGCTATTTGTATTTTCACTCGGATTTCCACAAGACAATTGAAATTCCACTTGAACGAATGTACCCTGACGAGCTATTCAGAAATTGGGTTTTTATAACACGAATAAAAGTTTTCGTGTTATGATTTGAAGATATAAAAGCTTTCATCCATTCGTCAATCAACAATGTTGCTATCAAGATTCTTTGTTAATTTTATTCATAGATCATAAAATATAGTTTTCTGTTGAAAAGATGGTAGCTCCAAAACCTGTGGAAAATTATTTGTTTACAAAATAAAAATTTCAAAATAGATTGTGTGTTGAGGAAGTTGTGATAAAATGCAAAATTTGTGGCAATTGACTCTTTCATGAGGTTATGCTAGTTGTTGGATAAACAAGGATATTAGTTTACGCGTATATATTTATAACGAATGTTTGTGCACCAGTGAGAAATTTGTGTCATTGTGAAATTATTAACACAATGACACATTTCATTCTTTCAATTGAACTAGATATTTTTGCAAAATTTTCGAAAAATTTAAAATTCGCGAATGAAATTGAATATATTCTTACTTTCTCCATCTGGGCTTTTAAAACTGTTCTGCCACAAATATTCCCCAATAAGTCAGCAAACAAATGGCGAAACAAAATTGGTATTCTCTAAATGATAAAAAGTTAAGCTGGTTTTTCTAGTGGTACTTTTCACATTATTTGACTTTACACACAACATATGTCCTAGTAGGCATCTAGTTTGCCTTGACAACTTGAGATACAACAAATCAATGAACGACGTAATGATGGAATTTGATAGCAGGATATATCGTACATTTTTACAAAAATATTTTATTTATTTATATTGGATTTAGCCTGGATAATTATCCAGTGTAGGTCAAATTTATGGTTATCGACCATAAGTCCGAAAAAGTCAACAGAATTTTTTTTTTTTTTTTTAGAAAATTTGTTTTGATACAAATATTTATATTGTAGTTGCCGACAATCTGAAAAAAAAAATATTTTTTATTTTGGGTAAAAAATTAAATATTTATCAACGTTTTTGTTATCGCAGCTTCTTATCCCGGCATAAAGACAGTCTTAATAAACAACAGCTTCTCTATTGTGCTTATTTTGTGTGTCAAAGTAGGTAGAGTATTATCATTCTTTGGAAAGATTACGATATTCAAGATGTCTGGTCAAATATGCCTCACATGAAAAGCTGTAATATATTTATTAAATTCATCGATATTATAAATTTTTTGAATAGATTCCCACTCAAAAAAAATAATTGTAATAATAATATTAAATGGGAACATTGGCTAATATTAACGAATATTGAACTACTTGCCAAAAAATAAAAGAAAAGGTGTTAAAAACCAATACAAATTGTTCCTTCCATTTTCCCAAAATTGTCAAATAAATAGGGGTGATTGAATTACAGAACGAGCCGGCAAATCAGCCGAAAGCCGCCGCCGATAATTATGGGTCGGCTTGTAACTCTGGTTTAGCTCAGTTAATCGTCAAAAAGGCGGTTTTTTTCAATTTTTTAACGACTGCTACTAAACCACTGTTTGTACATGAAAGATACATTTCTGTGGACTTTTGACAAAACAACTTCTCTCGAAATAAGGCATTTTTGTAAGATTTTTATATTAAATATAAATTTTTAAGGCGGTTCTTTTGGTGTAATCCTTGCATTTCTACGCCATTTGGTTAAAATTCTACAGTACTTGACAAATCAACTTCTTTCATTATATTTGGAAAAAGTATTTGATAAAATATCTTATCTGAAAGTGTTTAAAAATTTTGTAAAATACAAGAAATTAAATTATTATATCCTTTTGACAAAACATCTAAAATGTATTTAATATTTTTTGAATATATACATTATATTTTAACAAAACAACTTCTCTTCAAAGAAGTTGTTGTGTCAAAACTGAAATTGACAAAATATGTAACTTGTTTGAGACAAGATAAATTTTTAAATGGTTTATAGAGAATAATAATTTTGACTAAACGACTTGTGTGAAAAGAAGTTCTTATGTCAAAACAAAAACTGATAAAAAGTAAAAAATTGTTTGCAAAGAAGTGTTTTTGTGAAATTGAAAATAAATATTTTGATCAAAAGAAGATTCGGGTATGTCATAAATAGTTTTTTAAAAATATATGGTGTATCCATCCAGGCGATTAAAACAGCGAATTCACATAAAATAAAACAAATTTCTGGAGGACTCATGCCAGATGATAGACGTGGAAAACATGATCCACGCCACAAGCTGTCGATCGATAAATATAATGAGGTTTTAGAACATATAAACAGCATTCCGAAGTATGAAAGTCACTACAGTCGTCGACATACAAAACAATTATATTTTGAACGCGGTCTTAACTTGGCAACATTATACCGGTTATACACTGAAAAATACTCTGATTGCGTGTCGGAATCAAAATATAGAAATATATTTAATACCCTAGATATTAAATTCAAGAAACCTCAGCTTGATCTGTGTAACACATGCGAGCTCTTTAAAACCAAAATAAGAAGCTCTGTTGACGAAGATGACAAAAAATCGATAAAGTTGCAACAAAAAAACATCATGACGATGCAGATTTTTCATATGAATGCAAGAAAAAAGATAAGGAACTCGCAATAAACAACGACAATATAAAAATGTTCACATTTGACTTGCAACAATGTCTTCCAACGCCTTTTTTACGTGCTGCTTTGTTTTTTTACAAGAGACCATTGTGGACTTTCAACTTAACTATGCATGATGGAGCAACGAAAAAAGCCTTGTGCTATATATGGAACGAAACCATTGCAAAGCGGGGTGCAAACGATATTGGGTCTTGCATATTTAAATGTCTTTTGGATTTACCAAATTCAGTTCGCCATATTGTTTTATATTGTGATTCCTGTCCTGGTCAGAACCGCAACTCATATATTTGCGCAATGTTTGGTAAAGTTTTGGAAGATCACGCAAGTATTGAACTTATTGATCATAAATTTCTTGTCGTGGGTCATACGCATCTTGAATGTGATACTGTACATGCGCAAATAGAAAAGAAAAAATTTCTTTGGATCAATTGAACATTCGCATGATTGGGCAAACTTAATATCGGCGGCCAATACAAATTATATGGTCCATGAGTTAAGACAAGAGGATTTCTTCGATTTCCGTGCACTACTAAAGGACAAATATACATGGAGGTCACATAGCACTTCAGGTATAATTTTAAATACCTATGTATATTCTTTTCAATAATATTATTTTTCAATCTTCTGATTTTTAGGTGAGAAGTTTGAGTGGAAAAATGTTCGATGGCTGAGATATGAAAAAACCAAGCCAGGAGTTTTGCAGTACAAATGTTCATTACACCCAGAGGAATCATTTCAAATGCTAGATATAAACTCGCGACGACGTAAAGAACCATCTCCCCAATTGGCTACAAGCTACAATTCTCCTTTGCCTGTGTCTCAAAATAAAAAGAAAGATTTATTAGATATGCTGCCATTAATTGGTACAAATTACCACAGTTTTTATCAGAATATTAGGGCGGAAGGTGATATCCCCATTGAAGTTCACCCAGACCTTGACGAAGATATTTAAAAATATAATTGAATTGTGTAGAGTTGCAGTTTTTATTTCCTTCCTTTTGTATACTTTTTGGGAAACTTGAAATTTGTTTTCCCTACATAAACATAATTTTGTACCAATATTGATTAATTGAATTCATGTACTTTTGTTGTAACAGATATAATAAAATCTTTTAAAATAACCTATTTCGACTTTTTTTATTAATTTAATTTTAACAAAACAGTTTGCTTTGAGATAAGCGCAAAATATTAATCACGTTTTTGTTTAAAACCGTTTTCATAAAACAACTTGAATAATGTAAGTTAATTTTTTTGTTGAAAAAAATTTCGACAAAACAACCTATCTTTTTATTCTTAATTTTTCTGAAAATCCGTTGGCATTAGAATAGATTTATTGATATCTTCACTTCAATTTAGTATTTAAATTTAATTCTGCACTTCCACATTTTCACCACATATTTCAAAATCAAAGTTTTTAGATATTTTAACTGTTTTTTCGTTCTCCTGTAAAATTGGAGTTTTTGAAAGAGGTTGTTTTGTCAAAAGGCCACAGATTTGTAGCCCTGATAACTTTAAATGTAAGGTATTAGTCGCCTCGATTTAATAAAAAAATAAATTTCAAAACTTCAAAAGCGTTCAGTTTTGAAAATTGTTATACCCTCCACCTCCAGAATAGGGGTATACTAACTTTGTCACTCCGTTTGTAACACCTTGAAATATCTGAGACCCTATAAAGTATATACATTCTTGATCGTCATAAAAGTCTAAGACGGTCTAGCCATATCCGTCCTTCCGCGCATCATAAAGTGATTCATATTCGTAGTCAAAAAAGCGAAATGGGGCAAAAAGGGATAAAAATCGTACCTATCAAACGACGACTGCTAGAAACATGAAATTCGGTGTATGCTTTCCTCCAATTATTTAGATACATAATATAAAAATATTTTTTTAACTTCGTACTTTTAAGGGGTAAAATGGGAATGGAGGACTAAAAATGGTACCAAATAAATGGCTGCACCTAAAATAATGAAATTCGGTGTATACATTCATAGATACCTAAAAAAGGGATTTTTCGTACTTTTTGGGGTTAAAATGGAAAAAGGGGATACAAATTGTACCAAGCAAATGATCGTAGCTAGACTCATGAAATTCGGAGTATACATTCCTCTGACTGTGTAGACACGAAAACTAAAAAGATTTTTCCAACTTCATACTTTCAAGGGATCCAATGGGAACAGAGGGATAAAAATGGTACTAACTAAACGGCTACAGCGATAATGGTAAATTTCGGTGTGTTCTCCCACTAATTAACTAGACACGTAAAATAAAGAGATTATCGAAAGACGGTAGAAAGAAACAAGTAAAAACGGAGTTAAGTTCGGCCGGGTTGAACTTTATATACCCTCCACCATGGATTGCATTCCACAGAGCCTGTCGATTTTCGTAGAAGTGCAGCAACATTACAGGAAAATGTCATTTTCTTAAATATAGCAAAACCAAAACAAATAAAAATATTGAAAAAATAATTTTATAAATAAATATAACATTTTTATTATTTCAAACCACGCTTATAAGGCTACCAATTCGTTTATACTATATATATCGAAATAATACTTCAAGTCAATTAAAACCAGTAAGGGAAGGCTAAAGTCGGGCGGGGCCGACTATATGATACACTCCACTTTCTATCCGAATAAAAATCAATTCGGTAAAAAAGTGAAGGATTTTGATTAGGATGTTTACTAATCATAGACTAATATGACCTGACCCAATTTGTCAAATCGAGAAGAATATTTGTATCGGGGCTATATCCAAACATATAACGAAGTGACCCATTTCACAACAGGTTCTTCCAGTTCAAGTATAACGTGTTATGCTCAATTTGAAGCAATTCGGTGAAAATACGTGGTTTATGGGCCGGAAAAATCAAGCCGGGAGCGAAATTTGTATGGGAGCTATATATAAATCTGAACCGATCTGACTCATTTCCATCCTGGGTGTTTCTCATGGAAATATAAGATATTTTGCCAAATTTGAAGAAGATCTGTTAAAATATGTGGTTTCTACAGCAGAAAAAGTCAAACCGGGAGTGAAATTCGTATGGGGGCTATATCTAAATCTGAACCGATATGACCTATTTTCACCATGGGTGTTTCTAGTTGAAATATAAGATGTTTTGCCAATTTTGAAGAACATCTGTTTAAATATGTGGTTTCTACAGCAGAAAAAGTCAAATCGGGAGTGAAATTCGTATGGGGGCTGTATCTAAATCTGAACGGATCTGACCTATTTTCACCATGGGTCTTTCTAGTTGAAATATAATATGTTTTGCCAATCTTGAACAAAATCTTTTAAAATATGTGGTATCTAGAGTGAAAAGATTCAAATCGGAAGTGAAATTCGTATAGGGGCTATATATAAATCTGACCCGATTTTCTTCAAATTAAATATAGTACAAATTTGGATAAATCTTTTATTTTGCGTGTCTATGGAGTTAGAGGAATGTATGCACCAATTCCATGATTATAGCTGCGGTCATTTGGTTGGTATCATTTTTATACCTCTTTTCCCATTTTACCCCTTAAGAGTACGAATTAGGGAAAATACGTTTATATTATATATCTACTCAATTAGATGAATGTACACACCGAATTTTGTGCTTCTAGATGTTTTCGTTTGATAGGTACCATTTTTATCCCTTTTTGTCCCATTAATCACTTTATGGTGCACGCTTTTGTTATAGGGAAATGCGCATACCCATTATAAAGTGAGTACAAGCAGACATATTGAAAAAACATGCTTAACAAGTAAGAAGGCGTTAAGTTCGGCCGGGCCGAATCTTATATACCCTCCACCACGGAGTGCATTCCACAGTATCACCGGCAGATTAAAGGATGTCGACTTTACATAAAAGCACAGTACCATATTACGAAAATTGTGATATTTTTATGCACATTACTATATTTGTTTACTATTTCAAACTATAATGTTTACTTATGCGCACTGTTTAAAATCGACTACTATATATGTATAAATAAAATGCTGAAATTGTGAAAGTGAACATGCCTAAATATTAGGCGATTGTCAGTCGCCATTAGAAAGAAGCATTTCCAGATACAGACAAAGTGATAAGAAAAGTATAAATTTTAAAGATATCCCCATTCGCCCCATTCTCCGCCCAAATGTACAAATTTGGAAAAAAACCCTTTTTCGAGTCTTCATAGTCAGAATGTATGCACCGAATTTCATGATTTCAACTTCAGCGGTTTGGTAGGTTTCATTTTTATCCCTCTTTTTAATTATATCCCTTAAAAGTACGAATTTCGAAAAATCCCTCTATTTTACGTGTTTATGCAATTAGAGGGATGTACACACCGAATTTCATGATTCTAGCTGTTGTCGTATCACTGGTACCATATTTTATCCCTTTTGGTCCCATTTCGCCCGCTAAAACTTTTATTTTCTTTGTGGTGCTTCCAAGCTACAAGAGGAATGTCCGCAACAAATTTTAACTGTATGAAAATAAGAAATTTAATTAATAAGCCAAGGCTACTAATATTTGTATACTATATATATAATGGATTTAATACTTCAATTCATAAAGTAAATATAAGGGTGCAATCATAAATACCCTAAATATTGGGGGAACGACTGTAGCTGAAAGTACACTCTCTTGGTTGGTTGTATTTCCATCCTATTTTAATTTCAAAAGTATAAATTTTGAAAATACCTTATCTCTCACGTACGCAGTATAAGACAACTTCCTGATTCTACCATTTTTTGTCGTAAAAGCAACAACATAAAGTACGAACTTGGAAAAAAATATTTTACGTGGCTATGCAGTCAGAGGAATGTATACAGCGAATTCCATGATTCTATCAGCGGCCATTTTGTTGGTACCATTTTTATCCCCTTTTTACAATTTTGCCCCCTCAAGAGTACGACTATCTAAAATCTCTTTATTTTACGTATCTACACAATTAGAGGGACGTACTCACTGAATTTCATCATTCTAGCTGTATTCGTTTAGTTGGTACTATTTTTATCCCCTGTAGCCATTGTATCCATTGAAAGTACGAATTTGGAAAAAACGTTTTATTTTTCGTGTCTACGCAGTCAGAGGAATGTATACTCCGAATTTCATGATTCTAGCTGCTGTAATTTGGTAGGTACTATTTTTATCCCATTTTTCCATTTGAACCCCAAAAAGTACGAATTTTTGAAAGTTCTTTTATTTTACGTGTCTACGCAATCAGAGGAATGTATATATCGAATTTCATTATTCTAGGTGCAGCCGTTATGTTGGAACTATTTTTATCCCTCTATCCCCATTTAACCCCTTAAAAGTACGAATTTAGAAAAAATACTTTTATATTATGTATCTACTCTATTAGAGGAATGTACACGCCAAATTTCGTGCTTCTATCTGTTGTCGTTTGAGGAAATGCGCATTGCAAATATCAAGTAAATACAAGCTAATATGTTCAAAAAAAATGCTGAAATACTCTAAATATTAGGGGTATTTTCAGTCCTTGTGAGGGAAAAATTTTTCCCTCTGGGCCGATTTCGTCCACTTTCAATCCCAACCGATCTACAACCATAAGACACATTTAGGAAAAATTTGAACCTCCTAGCTCATTTCGTTCGGCCGCTATCGTGCTTTCAACAGACAGACAGACAGACAGACGGACATGGCTATATCGTCTTAGAATTTTACCACGACCCAGAATATATATACTTTATGGGGTCTCCGATGAATATTTCAAGGTGTTACAAACGGAATGACAAAGTGAATATACCCCCATCCTGGAGGTGGAGGGTATAAAAACTATAAAATATTAGGGATTATTATGGGTATTTTCAGTCCTTGTGAGGGGAAAAATGTTCCCTATGGACCGATTACGCCCAGTTACAATCCCAACCGATCTACGACTATAAGACGCATTTAGGGAAAATTTGGACGTCCTAGCTCCTTTCGTTTAGATGCTAGCGTGATTTCAACAGACGGACGGACATGGCTAGATAGTCTTAGGTCGATATTTCAAGGTGTTACCAACGGAATGACAGAGTTCCAGGTGGTGGATGGTATAAAAACGGGATAAAAATAGTACCAATTAAATGGTCGCAGCTAGAATCATGGAATTCGATGTATACATTCATCTGACTGCATAGATACACAAAATAAAAAGATTTTCCAAAATCATACTTTTTTACTTTTACGGCAAAAATTGGTTGAATCATAAAATTATGTTATCTTGCACTGTGAGAGAAAATGAATTTTCAAAAATTTTGCATTTGGAATTAAAATATGTAGGAAATACATCAACTGTAGCTCACACTATCTACCAATATTTATGGTATTTAAGATTTTTGCAGATTGTTACCTTATGTTTATTTTTTAATCGACTAGAAGTATTATTTCGGTATAAGCATAGTTTGTAATAATAAACATTTTATTTTTATACCCTCCACCTCCAGGATGGGGGTATATTCACTTTGTCATTCCGTTTGTAACACCTTGAAATATTTATCGGAGACCCCATAAAGTATATATATTCTGGGTCGTGGTAAAATTCTAAGACGATATAGCCATGTCCGTCTGTCCGTCTGTCCGTCTGTCTGTTGAAAGCACGATAGCGGCCGAACGAAATGAGCTAGAAGGTTCAAATTTTTCCTAAATGTGTCTTATGGTTGTAGATCGCTTGGGATTGAAAGTGGACGAAATCGGTCCAGAGGGAAAAATTTTTCCCTCACAAGTACTGAAAATACCCCTAATATTTAGAGTATTTCAGCATGTTTTTTGAACATATTAGTTTGTATTTACTTGATATTTGCAATTCGCATTCCCTCGACATTCTTTAATCTACTGGTAATACTGTGGAATGTACTCCGTGGTGGAGGGTATATAAGATTCGGCACGGCCGAACTTAACGCCTTCTTACTTGTTTTTTATAAAATTATTTTTTCAATATTTGTATTTGTTTTGATTTGGCTATATTAAAGAAATATATTTTCCTGTAATATTACTGCACTTCTACGCAAATCGACAGCATCTGTGGAATGCAAACCATGGTGGAGGGTATATAAAGTTCGGCCCGGCCGAACTACTGTATATAAATGTATGCAATTGTAAACAAAAAGTGAACATGAGACAGCAATCTTCAAAAATGTGCCCTAAATATTAGTGGCAGTAAGGAGAAATATTTTTCCCCCATTTGCAATTTCTTGATTCAGATACAGACAAAGTGATTGTACCATTCTCATAAGAAAAGTACAAATTTCAAAGATCTGTTATGATTCGCATCAACTTTGGAATGTACACATCTAATTTCATGATTCTTGCTACATCCATTTGCTTGGTACCACTTTTATTTTTCTTTTTTATGTTGACCCTAAAAGTACGAATTTGGAGAAATACTCATACATTTTATTTTTCGTGTCTACGCAGTCAGAGGAATGTATACTACGAATTTCATCAGCTGAGGTCATTTGCTTGGTACTATTTTATCCCCTTTGTCCATTTTGACCCCAAAAAGTACGAATTTTGAAAAACCAATTTATTTTACGTGTCTACGCAATCAGAGGAATGTATACACCGAATTTCATTATTTTATGTGCAGCATTTAGGTGCATTTTATCCCTTAAAAGTACGAATTTGGAAAAAATACTTTTATATTATGTATCTACTCAATTTCGTGTTTCTAGCTATTTTCGTTTGATAGGTACCATTTTTATCCCTTTTGGGCCCATTTCACCCCCTACGAATAAGAATCACTTTATGGTGCACGTTTTTGTTATAGGATGAATGTGCATACCCAATATCGAGTATGTACAAGCAGACATAATGAAAAACATGCTTAAAAACCCTAAAATATTAGGGGTTTATGGAAAATTTGGTCGTCCTAGCTCATTTCGTTTAGATGCTTGCGTGCTTTCAACAGACGGACGGACATGGCTAGATCGTCTTAGAATTTTATGACGATCAATAATATATATATTTTATATGGTCTCAGGTCGATATTTCAAGGTGTTACAAACGGAATGACAAAGTTAGTATACCCCCATCCTGGAGGTGGAGGGTATAAAAATGTTTTTATCATGGCAAAAAATGAGATATTTTAAATAATTTATTTAATACTAGTTGACCAGACAGAAACTTTCCTGTCCATATTTTAAAAACTTTAATTGTGATTGTAGTCTGAAGTTTTTGATCAGCTATTTCAAACGTTTAAACAAAGTTGAAATGAGACAAGTTTATTTCTCAGTGAACATTGTATGCAAGGGTTCGGGTTCAATTCGGATTACACCAATGGAAAAATTAACTTGAGTGATGAATTCAGTATACTGTTCACCTGGATCTTGAACAATGTTTTGTACAACCTTTCGGATGAGATTGTTTTTAATGCAGTGAACTGGAAAAATCGATGGGGAATATAATACAGAAACGTCAACTGCGATTTTCCATTGACAATTTCCTGCATATTTGGAAAGTAATAGTGCAGATTGTTCGATCTGCAACTTTTTTCGCTTGAACGTACTTAATGTGAATGTCGTGAAGTGTTTCAACAGTTTACCGGATGAAGCCGTCCGTGGAATCAGTGGTAAAAATCACCAAAAAATCATTGCATATCCTAGCCGGTTTTGATTGTTACAACGTTCGGTATAATGCCTTCAACGACTTTTCGTGAGAATATTCATACCATACTTTTCGTATATTCATTCTATAGATGAATTTTCACTGCTGCAGAACCTTAGTCCTCGCAAATTGGATGCTGGAAGAACTGTTCCACCTCTCTTTCAACGAAGTGCAACTGTAATTTAACTCTGCGAGAGAGTCGTTGTCAAAACTAAAATCTATGCGGTCAAAGAAGTATGTGTCATGCAGAATGATAATTTTGACTTTTTTTGAGAGAATTGGTCAAATGTGACGCCTGACGACTTTTGATTCAAAACCCATAAGTTGGCGATTTTCTGGAAACTGTAGTTTCGCACTTGAAAATGATAATATTGTAAGTGGATAGATGTAAAAGAATAGTCAGGACATAATGTCCAGTTTTTTTACAGAGATCATCTTATAATTAGACTTCTGAAACCACAAGTCTTCAATGGTGATGTCTGCTAAAAAATGGACATCACAACGATAACTTTTTTGGATAGAAAAGGTTGTCCAATCCTATCGTAGCATATAACGAAAGTAGCTCAAGGATTTTACCTCTTTATATTTGCATAAGCCTTTATTTTTTAATATCTTTCAAAATCAAGGTATTACAATTCACATCATGCATAATGCATGCCATTTGTCATTCCAGGCTTGACTTTCTCTGTGTAGGAACTTTATTTTTGAACCAATTTTGATCATAGAGTTATATTTCACATAGGAACATCTGCAGTAAAAGCTAATGATCGCATCCGTGCATGTTTTAATATTTGCAATTTTTGTCAGATTTTTTATTTTGACGATATTTTTTAAAAAAATTAAATAATCAAAAATTATTTCGAAAATAATATTCCAGATTGGTCTTTCTACAAATCGGACCTAATTCCAGTGTCTTGGCGTGTTTTCACAATATATAGCTTAGTTCGTCGGCTGCGAAAAATAACTTTCGAACGTAATCATTGCCTATCATAATTATGACTATGATCATTGAAATATTTCTCGTTGGACTTTCGTAAATATGCACATTCATCGAAACCTGAGTACTTATCGACAGCCTTCAAACGACACAGCTGCAATTCTTGATGTAGCAAGAAGCAATATAATTTGGAATCGAAACATTCTGAGATAATTAGTAGACCTTCGATTTTTGCATATTTTCCATATTTATTTAAGTATGTTGTATAAATCAAATCATAATATAAGAGTTTTCAACCTAAACGAAACACATACATACAATTATTTTATTGTAAAATAACTTTCCTCTCCCGCTCTCGCACTATTTTGCTTTATCCGTTTATCCTACCGAAAGCTCCACTGGAGCTAGAGTTAAGATTTTTGCTTTCTCATGTGTATCAATGCACGCACAGTTCAGTTGCCTGTGATCCCCCGAGAGAGGTAAGCCGATTTTTTCGAAATTGAAATAAACCCTTAAAAGAGTTTCAACTGCCTTTTATTTCTATTTTTCAATGGCCAATATCACCGACTTGAACCAGTGGAACAAATTATAAGCATACATTTGATGGTCCTTCGAATCGGATTACTTTATAAGTGAACAAAGTTGTTGGAGCAAAAATTGGTTTAGTGATCCCAATAGTTAATTATTAATCTTTTAAAGAGCCCATAGCAACCCAAGCAACAACACTTCAACGAATTGTCAGTGTAATAAAACCCCCAAGGAAGAAAATATTTTGAACAAAACCGCTGTCTTATCAACCAGATCTTGTTGGAATCATCGTATAACAGGTACGGGTACCATAAAGTGGGAAACAACAAAATATCATAGTCTAGCTATTGCCCAATACCTTTAGTTTTTGTATTTTTGCTTTGTACAATACATCGTATGTACAGTTACGGTCAAAATAATAGCAGCGCACCACGGCTTAATATACATTTTCATATATTTATTTGTGTGGTAATTTTGATTTTTTGAGGGTAAATCATATAGTGAAGTTCGACTTCTATTCCAGTGTTCTATTAAAATGATCTGAAATTTGATATTATAAGAAGAAAAATCAAAAACACGTGAAAAAATCCGTTTATATCACCTACAACCATTCGCCGAATAATAATGTCTAGAAAAAAACCCCACTTACGCCCGCCACCGAAATAAAAAACAATTTCTGTCCATCTTTGAGAGTTTAAAATGTTCGTAGAAACATAATCCGAAAAAAGTCCCACTTTAAAATAAAAGACATGGCACAAAAAATTGCAATTCGCAAAAACACACCTGGTGTAGCCAACCGAGAAGTGAGTGCACGTTTTATGGTCAATTGAATTAAAAATTGTTTTGTATGGTGGCACAGTCCTTCGATAGTTTGTAAGACGTCCACAGAACACGGTATCCATCTCCAGGTATAGTGCCAAAACTGTCAAATAGGGAGGATCAAGCTTAATGGAATGGGCGTTTTTTTCATATTATGGAGTTGGGCCAATACATTGACCCAGAACTACCATGGACTCTGCCCCGTACAGCAAAATACTGCATAATATTATGCTTTAAGCCGGGATAACAAGCTGCGATAACCAAAACTTTTATAAAAATTTAATTTTTCGTTCAACATAAAAAATTATTTTTTCACATTGTCGCCAACTACAATATAAATATATGTACCAAAAGAAATTTTCAAACAAATATTTTGTGTCGAATTTATTGGACTTATCCTCAATATCCATCATTTTGACTTACACTGGATAATTATCCAGGCTAAGTCAAACATTTTTAACACAAATTTATTTTTTCAAATTTTTTCACACACACACTGACATTTCTTTTGGCGACAATTTAAAAAAAAGATTTTTTTATTTTGAGCTTAGTTATCCAGTCTTAAAGTAAAACAGCCATAATATCGATGTTATGGAATGGTTCGGGCAGACACCGCATTTCAATATAACCAAAAATTTGAAGTGTGATGACTAAAATGAGGTCTCTCTAGCAATACTGAAAAACAATAACGATATTTGACACGAAATTGTAGAGGCATGGTCAAAAATACCGCATGAAAGGTACAAAATACCAGTTGACTCCAAGGAACGACGTTATGTAGCAATATTAGGCAATAAAGTCAGTACAACAAAGTGTTTAATTCAAGAATATATATTATTCAAAAAAGGTTTCAAATAAAGTAAATTGAAACAAAATATTTTTAGTTTTTATTAGCGCTGCTATTTTTTGACTGGTTTCATTTTTGACATAAATGGTTCTGATATTATTTTTTTTTTGATATTTTTCTTTGTCGTCATTTTTTTTATCTCGTCGCTGTTATTTTTTGACCGCAGCTGTATGTACAATATATATACATACATTGTTCGTATATTGAAACTCGCTACTCAATCCTAACTTGTTCGACTCAATTACATGTGTTTCGGAGTATCGTGTAACTTGAACAAAGAACATAAATGGTTCTAAATGCCCAATCTCAAAATTAAAAAAAACTTATTTTTTTACTTAAAGCCAGATAAGGAATGGCACAATACCACCTTTCAATCACCGTAAAAACGTTTATGATTTTCGAAGTAAAACTGATATTTTTCTTTGTCGTCATTTTTTTATCTCGTCGCTGCTATTTTTTTGACCGCAGCTGTATGTACTATATATATACATACATTGTTCGTATATTGAAACTCGCGACTCAATCCTAACTTGTTCGACTCAATTACATGTGTTTCGGAGTATCGTGTAACTTGAACAAAGAACAGTAGGTGTTGTATTGGCTATGGAACTGCCAAACAAGTGATAAATAAATGCATTTCAGTATTTGCGCTCTCTCAACATTATTTATCGCATGATATAAAATTTGCTATCCTCTTTTGGTTTGTGGTAGAAGTTGCTACATAAACTCGGAAAAACTGCGCGTTTTATTTTTATGGCAAATTAAATACATCTTTAATTTTTGTATTCAATTAAAAAAAATATAATAATAAACGCGCAAACCCCATTTTTAACATTCATTCGATATGTTCCTTGATTTCGTTCTTTATGCGGCTGAGCTCATCCAATACGACGCGTATTTCACATTGTTAGTGAACACACTTCGAGTGAACACAATCGAGCGTAGTGAACTTCAAAGTTTATGGGAGGCTTTTAGACAGAAATACGGTGAGCTAATAAAGAGTACACCTCCTCCAGAGGATAAATCCTCTAGGATCACAAGGACTACTAAGACAGACAAACCTGCAACCAGTTCAGGAGCAAGTTCTGATCCCGCTGATGATGATATAGTGTCTATAAAAGCAAAACATCGATCGGTTTATAAGGTATATGTGCGTTGCCTAGCATCTATTAACTCCCTACTAGCTATAAAAAATAATGATAACTGTACTACATCCTCTCAGAATTCTACCAACCCAACAATCGTTAGATCATAAAAGTGAGTTGCCTCCCTGGAATGATCTACACCATTTTTTCACTAACCGATATCAGACATTAGAGTCTGTATCTGATATTAAAGGGTTGACTACCATAACCAACCCGGGGAAGAAAAGTTCCAATAAATTTCAAGACCAATCCAAAGTAAATATGTACCATTCAGATGTAAACCGACCTTCATGCTTCATCTGTAATGAGTCACACCCTCTGCGTCTATGTCCCTCGTTCTTACAAAAGTCCGTAGAAGATCGTTATGCCATCGTTAAAAAACATGGACTTTGTGTAAATTGTTTCGCATCTTCACACGGTACATGGAAATGTAAGAGTAAATGCTGTTCGTCATGTAACAAACGACACCACACCCTTCTACATAATCCCGCTTTGAGCAAGAATGTACAAGGTGATATAAATGTTTCACCACCACAACAACAGTCAGTTGCAACCACGAGTTCCAAGTTTTCTAACACGCAAAGTGATGGTGTTCCCTCTTCTTCGTCTTTTACTCCTCGCTCAACTCAAACCATCCACAGACTCACACTTTTACTACTTTTACTACAGAAATGCGAACCATATTAGGAACAGCATTAGTTAACATATTAGTATACGACATGGTGTATTCGACCCGAGCGTTGGTCGGCCCAGCTTCAGAAGCAACCTTTGTTTCGGAGAGATTACAACAAACTCTCAGCATTAAAACTCGTTCAGCTCATACTCAAATTACTGGTCTAAATGAGGCAATATCAGCAATTTCGACAAAAACATGTTCAATATCGATTGGATCTCGTATAGACCCTAACTTCGCCTTCTAAGAAATGAAACCCGATTATCGAAGAACTCAACTTATAAATTAGAATATGATTCAGTTCTAGCTGAATATTTGACCCTCGGTCACATGGTTCCTGCAAGCCATCAATTAACGAACCCCCTAGTCAATCATACTAATGCCACACCATGCTGTCATAAAACCTGATAGCACAACGACCAAGCTTCGTGTTGTGTTTAACGCCTCTTGTTCATCTACTAACGGAAATAGTTTAAATGACTTACTATATTGTGGCCCGACTCTTCAAGCAGATTTAACAACCATAATCTTAAAATGGAGATTATAACGTTACGTTTTCAACGCCGATATAGAAAAAATGTATAGGCAAATTTTAGTCCATCCCAAACATACCCCCTTCCAAAAGATTTTATTTAGAAAAACTGCCGATAGTGCCATTCAAGAATTCGAGCTGCAGACTGTAATTTTTGGCGTCAATTGCGCCCCCTACCAGGCTATAAGAACTCTGATCCAACTAGCCGAAGAAAATTCAGTCTCACACCCCGAAGCGTTTTACATTCTACAACATTGTATGTATGTAGACGACGTTTTGGCAGGTTCTCATACGATTGAACATGCTCATAAGTCAAAAAACGATATTATATCGATTTTGAAATCTGCAGGCTTTACATTAAAAAAATGGACCGCTAATGAGGAAAGTTTACTCGTAGATATGCCACCCAAAGATCTGCTCGATTCTGAATTTTTAAAACTATCTGAGAACAGCACTACCAAAACTCTTGGTCTACGCTGGAATGCCGGCTGCGACTACTTTTATTTCAATCCGATAATCACGCCAAGCCGAAATGTCGTCAC
>OX377618.1:112769940-113018940 GCA_947397865.1 Polietes domitor
AAAAGGAGCTCGATGTTTACTATTGTTATTTTATTATTCAAAATTTCGTCTGTCGTCGAAAGGCATCTTCAGGATTCGAAATAAAACACAGCAAAAATGTCTACAGACGTCACTTTATTATTTTCTAATATTGTTCAAAGACATCGTTAAGATGTATTTCTTAATAAATATAATAAAAATGAAAAATACAAAAACAGTGACCTTGAGCTCGAAATAAAAAAAAAATAAAAAAAAATATGATATGATATGTTGTCGGGTGCTGAAAAGAAGCTACCGTTTCTTATATGTATTCGGCGTATATATTCCTCTGATTGCGTAGACACGTAAAATAAACGGATTTTTTGAAATTCGTACTTTTTGGGGTCAAAATAAAAAAACGGGATCAAAATAGTACAAACCAAATGACCACAGCTAGAGTCATGAAATTCGGAGTATACATTCCTTAGACTACGTAGACATGGAAAATAAAAGGTTTTTTCGAAATTCGTACTTTCAATGGATACAATGGGTACAGAGGGATAAAAATGGAACCAACCAAACGGCTACACCTAGAATAATGAAATTCGGTGTATATATTCGTCTGATTGCGTAGACACGGAAAATAAACGAATTTTTCGAAATTCTGATTTTTCGTACTTTCAAGGGATACAATGGTACAGTGGGATAAAAATAGTACTAACTAAACGACTACATCTAGAATGATGAAATTCTAATTGGGTAGAAACGTCAAATAAAGAGATTTTAGATAGTCGTACTCTTAAGAGGGTAAAAATGGTACCATCTAAATGGCCGCAGCTGGAATCATTGAATTCGGTGTATACATTCATCTGACTTTATATAGACACGCAAAATAAAAAGTTTTTTCCAAATTCGTACTTTTTCATTTACGGCAAAAATTGGCTGAATCATGAAGTTAGATTATTTTGCACTATGTACGTCTGATAATGGATTTTCAAAATTAGTACCTTTGGAATTAAAATAGAATGGAAATACAACCAACTGTAGCACCCACTATTTACCAATATTTATGGTATTTAAGCTTTTTGAAAATATAAATAGAAGAATATTTATTTTTTGAATTGACGTATTGGTAGCCTTGCCTTATAAGCATGGTTTGAAATAAATAAAATTTTATATTTATTTATAAAATTATTTTTTTTAATATTTGTATTTGTTTTGATTTGGCTATATAAAAAAATTATATTTTCCTATAATATTACTGCACTTCTACGAAAGTCGACATCCTCTGTGGAATGCAATCAATGGTGGAGGGTGTATAAAGTTCGGCCCGGCCGAACTTAACGCCGTTTTTACTTGTTTTCAATATGTCTGCTTGTACTTACTTGATATTAGGTATGTGCTTTCCCCCTATAACAGAAAAGTACACCATAGAGTGATTCTAATTCGTAGGGGTGAAATGGGGCAAAAAGGGATAAAAATAGGTACATTTTGCCAACGACAACAGCTAGAACCACGAAATTCGGTGGGTACATTCCTTTAATTTAGTAAACACGAAAAATAAAAAAATGTCCTATTATGTTACTACGAAATTCGGTGGGTACATTCCTCTAATTTAGTAAACACGAAAAATAAAAAAATGTCCTATTATGTTACTACACTTCTACGAAAATTGACAGCCTCTGTGGAATGCAAACCATGGTGGAGGGTATATAAACCTTACGCCGTTTTTACTTATTTGTGCTGCAAAATACTATTAGTACTATAAATACATATATGTATTTATTTTAAATTAGTTATTAAAACGCCTACATTATCGAATTTTTATTAATTTTTACTCTTTCTTTTAAAATGGCAAAAAACAATAACCGACACGAGTGATTCTTTATTAACGTCTTATTTGACATTTCGTTTCTAGCTGTCATATACGAACCAAATTTCTTGCAAATAACTGAAAGCTTCTTTGTTTACACACAAAGTAAAGTGCGCAAAACCCAAAACATTGATTCGCTTGCAATTTGGCGTGCGATCTGTTAAAAAATAAGTTACAGACCCATAGACTAATCACAGCGCAAAATATCTTTGCAATCGGTACATAATTGTACAGGGCGGCGCTGAATGAGCTATATTGTTATACACTCCACGAGAGTATTATGTCTTTGTGCATTTGTTTGTAACACCCAAAAGGAAACGAGTTAGACCCATCGTTTATTATACAGATCGGCTTAGAATCACTATTTGAGTCGACTTAGCAAACGTCTGTCTGTCCATCTATTGTTTTAATCAAATTACAGATCGCAATTATAGTCCGATCCTTTCAAAAATTGGCACAAGTGAGTTTTGTGGACCAAGGACGAACGCTATTTAATTTGAAGCAAGTCGGTTCAGATTTAGATATAGACACCATACAAATATCGCTCCCGATTTGAATTTTTTAGCCCTAGAATCCAAATATTTCACTCGATTTGCTTCAAATTTGGCACAGTACCCTATAATTGAACTGGAAACAGCTATGATAAAAATTGGTTCGATCTGTTCAGATTTAGATATATCCCCCATACAGATGTCGCTCCCGATTTGACTTTTTCCGCTCTAGATACCACATATATTACCCGATATTCTTGAAATTTGTCTTAACATCTTATAATCTAAGGCGAAAGCAGTTTAGGCCGGTTCAGATTTAGATATAGCCCTCATACAAATGTTGCTGCCGATTTGACTTTTTCCGATCTAGAAAACACATATTGTACCCGATTTTCTTTAAAAATGGCACAACATCATATAATCCAACTAAAAACACCTATGGTGAAAGTGGGTAAGATCGGTTCTGATTAGACATATATTCATATATACACACATATATATACAAATGTTGCTCCTAAAATGTTTAGACGATTTGGCCAAACTTTACATATTATATTTCGCCTATACACATACATGGTGAATGCGGGTCACGCCGTGTTTTAATATAACCCCATACAGATGTCCTTTCCGATTTAAATTTTTTTATCAAACACATACATTTACAGGATACAAAAATCCTTCCCGATTTCACTTTTTTACAGAATTGAAATGTAATTGGATAGAAAGTGGAGTGTATCATATAGTCGGCTCCGTCCGACTTTAGCCTTTCCTTACTCGTTTAAATTATGCATGCGATTTAGTGTAAGTGGTGTTCATTTTCTGAATCGCACATACGTGTTATTTTTAACATAAAATCGGAGACCAGTAAAAATCGCGAACCTGTAGTATGTGCTCCATATTGTTGAAACCACAAGGTTAGATGGTTTACAAAATTTTCCAACATCGTCCGATATGCATAAGATGACCATCCATCCCTCTATTTGATGCCAAGTCCAGCTTAAATTTTCCATCCCGCATAATCCCGCTTTGTTGCAAAAGTCTCACTTTTTTGTTTCAAACTATTTTACGTGCAGTATCGATTAAAATATGCCACTTAAACTTATTGTTAACCTACAAATGTCCTCAATTTTTAAAATATTTAATCAATTGCCCTTACTTAATTTTGATTCTTTAAGGAAACATTTAAGATTAGTAATTTAATAAAATGTAATTCAGTACTGCGTTGTTCAATTGATTAATTTAAAACATATATTGAACTATTTACCATACTAACAGCCCACGCAATCTGGGTAGCCTTTACACATTGTGATCCTAAAAGTACGAACTTGGGAAAATTCTGTTTTGTTTTGCACGACCATAAAGTCAGCCAGTCATTCTACACATCATTTTAATTTATAATACATTAACAGTTTAGTTTTTTATGTTTACTTTTTTGGTTAGATTTTCACGATCCCTCTTTTTTCTACAAAATCCCGACAAATCCCTCTTTTAGTATTCATAAATCCCGCTTTTTGCCCAATAAGAGATGGTCACTTTAGATATGCAGCACCGTTGACAGAGGTTGGCACACCAATGCCATTTTCAAAAATTTGGACCAATTATCCTCTTGGACGATACACCGCACATCACACTTAAGTGGTCGCTGTTCTTTGATTCTTCGTAGCCCAAATCCTGCAGTTTTCCTTGTTGACGTAGCCGTTTAATAGTAAATGTCTCAATCGGTCATTACAAAGTTTTTAACAAAGTCTGGATTTTCCTCTACCTTTTCACGATAACGAATGGCATAGTCAAGTCAATAATATAGTTATTCACATTAAGGGCCTGCTTCTGTAACTCATTTTTTTCAGCGAACGATCCAAAATCACTGAATTATTACGAGAAATCTTGAGCCACAGGTGTCCATAATTCGTTGTGTTGCTGAAATATTTCTTATCTAAATTTTATAGAATTCATGTTTCATTGAGTGATTGTTGATCGTTCGCCTCAGACGAACGAAAATAAGTTACAGAAACAGAAAAGGCTTATATTCCACATTTTCTTCACAAAAATGCTGGAAAAATAAGGAATATATTATAAAGAATTCAGGTATCAATTAGATATCAACTATTAGAAAGGTAGGTATCAACTATTGTGAAATCATGTGGAAAACTCCTCTATATCAATGTTAATAAATAATTATGCAGCAACAAAATTTTTCTATATAGTAAAACTAGCAGTGCCCGCTACTTCGCACGCGGAAAAGCCAATTATTTGTTATCAGTCTCATCCATCTCTGTTTTTGGATTGTATTTATTGAATTTTCTTTTGGTGGATTTAGATAAATCTAAAATAGAAATTTGGAAACATCCTATTAGATAGTACTCATACATAGTCAAAGGAATGTGATTGTCGAATTGCACTATTTTATTAGCTGAACTCACTTCGTATGTATAATTTTTATCATTTTCTACCCAGTTTCGAACAATAAATTACAACCGCAGACACTTTTACATCCTCGATCTGGTATTTGCAATTCTTTACCAAAAACTACACATTTTGAAAAATTACTATAGATAACATGTTTTCTCGCATGTATTTTATTTGGTAACGCGTTTATCCCATTTCTAATCCCCCATCCTCCTTATAAGTACAAATTTTGAAACAAATTTTTTTATGTTCCGCGTTTACTTTATAAAAGGGATATACACAATTTTATTCCCTTTCGCACCCATTAAAAGAACAAATTTCGAAAAATCCAAAAAATGTATTGCATGAATTTACATACCAAATTTCACGATTCTAGCTGTAATTCTTTAGTATGTACCATTTGTATCCCTTTTTGTCACAACTTATAAGTAAAAATTTCGACTATAGCTGTAATGGTACCATTTTTATCACTTTTTGTCCCATTTTACCCCCTAAGAGTACGATTTTTTTAGTCGGCCCGTTTGGGCTGGGCGATGGTCAGTGATAAGTTTTATTATTATTATATTTATTCGTATTATTTATATATATGTTATACATATGGTGGTCCGTTACAAATTTAAGTTTAAAATTTAAATATTCACTTCACTTTATATATATAACATATAACACATGTGATTCCATTAGATTGGATTTAAGCATCGGGATTGTTTCTAATTGTATGGTGAAACAATGCAAACTCTGACTTTGACTTTCTACCACCGGACCCGATATTTGGCCCTTACATATGGTTTGGACAAACCGTATGGAAAGTATGGCAAACGCTTTGCTGTGTGTGCCTGTAGAGTAGAGCAGTTTGTTATCCTTACTGCATGAGCGAATCCTTTCTATGTTGGGGGTGGTTTTTTTGGGTTCGTACGGCGAATGTTGTATTTTTGCTTCTCCATATTTCTGCTGTTGCTGCTCGCTCGTTCGATGGTACTATTACAACGGCTACCATTGTTGTTGTTATATTTTTCACCAGAGGGAAGCAGAACATAATTTCGTTTTTTGCTCTGTGTCCACTCGCTGCATGAAGTAGTATTAAAGGACAATATTTGCACAAAGTATAAATTGGCGCATAAAAACGAACAAAAAGTTTGTGAAAATTAAAAAAATAACACCCTCTGGTCATCTCCCTGGGAGTAGTAGTGCTGCATAGAACACGCTGCACTTGTCCACTTATTCGCAGTAGTATCCGTAGAGAAGAGCTATGCTATGGTCGGGCTGTAAATTGTATAAAGTTGACTGGATGCGTACCGTTTTTTAGTTAGCCTTCTCTGTAATAATGAGGAGACCTTAACCCTCCGCCATTGATTCATCCACTATAAAGTATGAGAATCAATGAAACCACGAATCAAATTCATATATTTCAGTCATTTTACGATTGTGGGATTTAACAGCTACTTTGCTGAGGACTGACTGAGTAATGCCAATGAGTTAAGTTCGGCCGGGCCGAATCTTATATACCCTCCACCATGGAGTGTATTCCACAGTATTATCGGTAGATTAGAGGCTGTCTGCATTACATAGAGTGCACTACCATATTAGGAAAAATTTGATTCTTCATTATTATAATATTAATAGACATATACTATATATAAATATTAATGTAATTATTGGTCAGAAATCTTTAAACATGTGCCCTAAATATTATTAGGTAGAAACAATTTCCCTCAAGCCCGATTTTCCCCATTTGCTATTTCTTGATTTTATCTACAGCCTAATGTAATATTGAAGATCAAATATGTTTCAGAGTGGAATGTACACACCTAATTTAATGAGTTTCGATACAGCCGTTTTATTGGTACCAGTTTCACTCCGTTTTCAATTTTGACCCTGAAAGTACGAATTTAGAATTTCTTTAATGTTTGATTGTAGCAAAATTTAATTTTAGATCCTGATGCTACGAATATCGAAAGATATCTTTATTTTTCGCGTCACTGCAGTCAGAGAAGTGTACAGTGTGTATTTTAGGTTGTTACCATTTTTATCCCCATTCAACCCATAGGGCCGATTTTCGGCCTAAAAGTACCAATTTCGTAAAAATCCTTTTTATTTCGCATCTTCACAGTCAGATGAATGTACACTACAGGTGGGATAGTGCAAGACTTTTCCTTTTTGGTATGCTAGATCCTCGGTTCGGAAAAAATGAATGAGCTAAAAAATGAGGGTGGTGGGTGAATGTACGAGGGTCCTCATCGAGGTCAAAGGTGAGGTAAAAGGGGTAAAATACACAAAAAGTCCCAAAACTGCCTCGGAGTCATACCCAGATGAAATTAATGTATGACAGACCCCCAATTATTTGCCCTCCAAAACATTTTTTTCGAACACACATACCCCTATCTCCACTCGTTAGGGGGGCTCCCACACAAAACTTATTTTTTTATAAACACTTACTGATACACTATCCGAATACAATTTCCTATTCATAGGCTAATATGACTTGACCCAATTTGTCAAATCGAGAAGAATAATTGTATCGGGGCTATATCCAAACATGGAATAAAGTGACCCACTTGCACAATAGGTTCTTCTAGTTCAAGTATTATGCAAGTCAAATCGGGCGTGAAATTTGTGTGGGAGCTATATATAAATCTGAACCGACAGATGTTTTTGCCAATTTTGAAGAAAATCTGTTAAAATATGTGGTATCTAGAATGAAAAGAGTCAAATCGAGGGTGAAATTCGTATGGGGGTTATATCTAAATCTGAATCGATTATCTTCAAATTAAATAGCGTTCGCCCTTATTCCGAAAAACTTCCTTGTACAAAGTTTCATTTGGTTCTGGCTACAATTGCGACCTGTACTTTGATTACAAGAATAGGTGGACAGACAGACAGACGGACATTGCTAAATCGATAATTAACAATGGGTCTATCTCGCTTCCTTTTGGGTGTTACAAACAAATGCACAAAGATACAATACTCTCGTGGAGTGTACAAAAACGTCATAAATTTCTTATTTTAATATATATGATAATACGAATCATTACTCGTGATTTCATTTGGGTCCACAATTAAATGAAAATTGTCAGCGCCACGCCCAAAGCCCACATAAAATTTTTGGTTTTTACGATTTTCCAAATTTGTTATAAAAATTATTTTATTTTTTAATCGATGACACACGGCTATTATAGCTTTATACTCAACTTAAAATCGGTCCAATATTTTCAGGCGCTCGCCTGCCATAAACCCTTATATCCCTAAACTATGGCTTAAATAATTTTTTCCAAAATACATCAACAGAGAACAACGAAGAAAGTATTGCTTCATTTTTGGCTTAGAAGGTTTTACCATATCAGTAATTAAAAAGATGTTTGCAGCCATAAGCAGAATATTCTTTTTAAAACGGATAAAAAGACAATAGTTTAACAATATTTGTAAATGCCGAGGAATCGGCATTTATATATAAATTATACAGTACTAAAAATTAACTTTTGGTCAAATTTAACGATGATGGTAAATAATATGGTATTTGATCCAATTTTCCGGCAGATATTCCGAGTACAGTAAATATAACATGATCTGGAAAAATTGATCAAGATCCAATGAAAAATAAATATTATAGAACGGTAATAGGATGAATCGGACGGACATTTGAAGGGGGCCTATAACAACACTTGGGGTCTGTGTCAAAACATGGTTCTATATAGTTCTTATTCGCGGTAGGTATTCCTAGTTGAAATATATCATGATCTGCAAAAGCTGATCAAGATCCGATGTAAGCTGTGGGTTTTCGAGCTGTAATAGACACAAATGGGGCCCCCATTTGTGTTATACCAAAATATGGACATTCATAGTATGTATTCTTGTTGAAATATAATTTAATCTTCCGATGTAAGATGTAGGTCCTAGAGGGATAATGATAAAAATTTGTGAGGGCGCTACATTAAAAAGTGGGCCCTAATAGATTACTCTAAAGTAAGTATTATTTATTGAAATATAACATGATCTGCAAATTTTATCAAGATCCAATGTAATAAGTGGTTTCTAGAGCGATAATAGTGTTAACTAGGGGCCCATTTGTATGGGGGCTATACCAAAACATTGACCTATATACCTGCCTTTCAAAATAGGTGTTTATAGTCTAAATGTAACAATGTGTGGGAAATTTGATAAAAATCCGATGTAAAAAGTGCATTTTAGAGCAGTAATCGGAGTTACATTTGTATGGGGGCTATATAAAAACATGAACCCATGTGGTCCACTTTCCATTTAGCTGTTTCTAGTTCAAATATAACAAGATTCAAAAAATGATACATGATCCCATGTAAAATGTGTATTCTAGAGTAGAAATAGTGCAAATTATAGAGACATTTGTATGGAGGCTGTATCTAAATCTGAACCGATTTCCTCCAAAGTCAATACCAATCGTCCTTGGCCAAAAAAGTAACTTCTGCCAAATTTCATGACAATTGGACAACAATTGCGACCAACAATTGGAATGTGCAAAAATCGTAATATCATAGCTAAATATTTGTATGGAATTTTCTCACTTAACAAGAAAGTAGCTTACTACTCTTTTAGTTACCAAGTAAGGTGTTTATCTGTGATTTTTATACCCTCCACTAGGGTATTATGTCTTTGTGCATTTATTGTAACACCCAAAAGGAAACTAGTGAGACCCATCTTATATTACACAGATCGGCTTAGAATCACTTTCTGAGTCGATCTGTCTGTCCGTCTATTGGTGTAATAAAATTACAGGTCGCAATTATAGTCAGCTATTATAGTCTTAGCAAAAATTGTCACAAGTAAGTTTTGTGGATCAAGGACGAACGCTATTTAATTTGAAGCAAATCGGTTCAGATTTAGATATAGCCCCCATACAGATGTCGCTCTCGATTTGATTCGCGCTAGAACCACATATAGTACCCGATTCTCTTCAAATTTAGCTTAACACCTATATATAGATATAGCGCCAATGTTGCTCCCGATTTTGGCCAAACTTTATATATTATATTTCACATATAACAAGTAGGGAAAGTCGAAAGTCGGGCGGGGCCGACTCTATGATACACTCCACTTTCAACGAATACTATTTAATTCGGTGAAAAAGTGTTTCCTGTAAATGTATGTGTTTGACAAAAAATGTTAAATCGGAAAGGACATTTGTATGGTGGCCAAAATCGGGTAAACATTTGGGAGCAATATTTGTATTTGCGCTATATCTAAATCTGAACCGATCTTAGCCACTTTCACACTAGGTTTTTTACTTGGATTATAAGCTGTTGTGCCAAATTTAAAGAAAGTCGAGTACAATATGTTGTTTCTAAAGCGGCAAAAGTCAAATCGAGAACCACATTTGTTTGGGGGCTATATCTAAATCTGAACCGATCTTACCCACTTTCTGCATAGGTGTTTCTAGTTGGATTGTAAGATGTTGTGCCAAATTTAAAGAAAATCGGGTACAATATGTGGTTTCTAGAGCGGAAAATGTCAAATCGGGAGCGACATTTGTATGGGGGCTATTTCTTAATCTGAACCGATCTTACCGAATTTCTGCATAGGTGTTTCTAGTTGGATTGTAAGATGCTGTGTCAAATTTAAAGAAAATCGAGTATAATATGGGGTTTCTAGAGCGGAAAATGACAAATCGGGAGCGACATTTGTATGGGGGCTATATCTAAATCTGAACCGATCTTATCCACCTTCTGCATAGGTGTTTCTAGTTGGATTGTAAGATGTTGTGCCAAATTTAAAGAAAATCGGGTACAATATGTGGTTTCTAGAGCGGAAAATGTCAAATCGGGAGCGACATTTGTATGGGGGCTATATCTAAATCTGAACCGATTTGCCCAAATTAAATAGCGTTCGTCCTTGATCCATCGGATCGGACTATAATTGCGACCTGTAATTTGATTACAACAATAGATGGACAGACGGACATTGCTAACTCGACTCAGAAAGTGATTCTAAGTCGATCGGTATACTTAACAATGGGTCTAACTCGCTTCCTTTTGGGTGTTACAAACAAATGCACAAAGCCATAATACTCTTGTGGAGTGTATAAAAATTCATGGGAAATCATCGTTCCAGGTTAACATTTTTTTTGTCAAACACATACAGGATACAAAAATCCTTCCCGATTTTCCTTTTTTACCGAAAAAAGTGCATCATCTTTGGATAATTAAAAATATACATATATTCTGTATCTTGGTAAGACAATTTTGCCATGACCGTCTGTCTGTCTGCTTGTTGACAACACTGCCAATTCCAAATATCCATATACGTGTCTAATGGTTGCAGTTCTATCGGGATATCAAATGGAGGAAATCGACCTAGAGTGACTGAGAATGCCCGTAATATTTATAGTATTTAAGATTTTTTTAATTCCGCCTCATATTCAAACAAGTAAAAAGGGTGTAAAGTTCAGCCGGGCCGAAACTTATAAACCGTCCATGTATTGCATTTCAGAGAGGCGGTCGATTTTACAGAAGTGCAGTAACATTGCAGAAAAATGTTACATTTTTTTAAATATAGCGAAACCAAAACAAATGTAGCATATAAGGCTACCAACCAACGGCTACTGCCGTTTCATTATTCTAGGCGTACCATTTGTATCCCTCTATTCCCATTTTACACCTTAAAATCTGAACTTTGAGAAAATAATTTTATATTATGTATCTACTCAATTAGAGGAATATACACACCGAATATCGTATTTCTAGCTGATGTCGTTTGATAGGTACCATTTTTATCCCTTTCATCCCCTACGAATAAGAAGCACTTTATGGTGCTCGCTCTGGGGAAGGACGGGTGGTCCTGAGGGGAATTTTAAATTAGAACTAACTTAACTTGACAACTTTGAATTTAATTTGTGAACGCAGTAAACTCAACATTCTCATTATGGTCAGTCCATATTATTTAGTGGACAATAACGATCGTCACTGTGAATGGAGATCGTTACCATGATTACAGATTATTTTTGGCCCGAATTGGAAAACATAGACTTGGGCGACATGTGGTTTCAACAGGACGGTGAAACAAGCCACACAGCACCATGAGACAGTAATCTTCAAAAATGTGTCTAAAATATTAGGTTATTGTCAGTCGTCATTAGAGAGAAACATTTGCCATCAGTCCCGATTTCCCCTATTTGTATTTTTTGATTCCAGCTACAGACCAAAGGTCTGTACTATATGTTTCGCTTCCACACACCTAATTTCATGATTCTAGCTACAGCCGTGTGCTTGGTACCAATTTCATCCCGAATATCGAAAGATTTCTTTATTTTTCACGTCTACTCAGTCAGAGCAATAAACACAGCGAATTTTACTGTTCTAACAGCAGCCGTTTGATTTGTACTATTTTTATTTTAACTTAAAAGTACAAATTTAAATGTTTCGCGTCTATACAGTTAGATGAACGTATACTCTGAGTTTCATGATTTCTACTTCAGGGGTTTGAGTGGTACCATTTTTATCCCTATTTTCCAATTGAGCCTACAAGAGGAATGAACGCAACACATTTCAAGTGTATACAAAACAGAAATTTTAAAAAAATTGTTTAAATAATCCAAATATTTTCAGTACTCGTTTTTCTGATGTAAAAACATTCTTGTATGTAAGTCACAAACACTAGACTAATTTTACAGATCGATAACAAATTAAAGCTGCAACAAGTCAGCTGTCCGCAGCAACAAAGTTGGGCATATATTTTTGGCGAGGTTGTATTGAAGGAGAATTGGTCATATTCTCGTGAACTGGCTGAACGAATTATTGTAGTCATCTATTTCCTGAAATACAAGGACAAATAATGAAATATTACCGTTAAAATTAAAAGAGTTAAAATTAAAATATTAATTTTATCTTGAGCCAGGACAATATCCCAGTTCAAATCAAATATTGATTACAGACCAAAAAAATGCAAACGAAAAAACTAAAACAAATGAGCGTTGGCACGGCAGAAGTATTGCTGGGTAATTATACCTGCATATACACATACTTACATATGCAACTCAATGAGATGCTTGTAAGATGGCATGTGTGCTTTATTACTTGGTGCGATTTTTTAATCGCAAATTCGGCAAGTGAGTTGTGATTCTCGTTCGTTTGTGAGAATCATCTCCTTATAGAGGCCGGGTTTGATGTTGAAAAGTCGCTGCGAAGCCACTTTAAAAGACTTTTGACATGGTCGAAATCATGATCGTGGTAGTCTGCAGCCAAGTAATAAATGTCACCATGCCATTTGTAAATAAATTTGCATTCTATTAAATATAGAAGCAAAATGGTCTTGAGCCTGGACAATATCCCAGTTCAAATCAAATTAAAATATTACCGTTAAAATTAAAATTAAGAGAGTGCCCAGGGTACTCTTTTTGTACTCTTATTATTTGTCATATCGGTTTATTTTTGATATCGACTTCATAAGTATGTGTTTTACATGGTATGCGGTGTTTTCGCTGAGGGACGCAAATCTTATTATAATGAAGCAGTTTTAACATTTCGAAAAGGACAGAACAGGAGGGAGAAGAGGTTGTGACTATACACCATTTAGTAGTCGAAGGGATCATAAGTAACAAGAAAAAAGGTGTTCAGTTTGGTCAGGCTGAATCTTATATACCCTCCGGGATATACAGACGGAATAAGTTCAATAGTATTTTCAGCAGATTAGAGGCAGTCGACATTACATATGATGCTTCATTATTATAATATTAATAATCCTCTACTATATAATTTTAGCTTCAGAGGTTTGGTTGGTACCATTTTTATCTCTTCCATTTTACGTTGTTCTATTTTACGTATCTACGCAATTAGATGGATGGATGTACATTCCAAATTTCATGCTTCTAGCTGTTGTCGTATAATTGGTACCATTTTTATCCCTTTTTGTTCCATTTTGCCCGCTAAAACTTTCATTTACTTTTTGTAGCTTTCACGCTACAAGAGGAATGTACGCAACAAATTTCAAGTGCGTATAAGCAGAAATTTTCAAAAAATTGCTTAAATAGTCTAAATAGTCAGTCCTTGTTAGGGAATAATTTTTCCCTCTGGGCCGATTTCGCCCAGATCCCAACCGATCTGCAACCATAAGACACATTTAGGGAAATTTTGAACCTCCTAGCTCATTTCGTTCGGCAGCTAGCGTGCTTCACTTCGTGGTGGCGGCCCACCAGAAAGGATGCAAAACGGCAAGGGGAACCAATTGATGAAATACCCAAAACAACGACGTCAAAGAGACAAAAAAATAGATCTCCAAAGAGGAATCCTGCATCTGCACAAGAGGATACAAACGTTGGAGCAGCTACAACTAGCCCCAAAGTTCCGAACCCGTAGTATAACACTGTGCAACATTTTTGAAGTCATTTCAAAATAACCATATTTTTTTCGTGTTGCACTGTGTAAGTGGGTAACCATAAAGAAAAAAGAAAGGAAAAGAGTTAGGAAGCATAAGGCAGGACGTCATGGTTATAACAGCTAAGGGAGATGTCACATATACCGATATCATTCGAAAGCTGAGAACAGATCCCGATCTGAAGGACCTAGGCGAAGAAGTTAAGAAAGTTCGAAGAACTGGGAGTAGGGATCTACTTTTAGAGTTGAAGTCCGCAAGTAGCAACACAGATGAAAGATTCAACGGCAAGATAGTAACATCTTTAGGAGGACGAGTGGATGTAAAGACACGCATAAACGAATGGTGATAGAGTGTAGAGAAATGGATGGTATCACCACGAAGACGGAGATATGCAGAGCTTTTGCTAATGCACTTGAAATTGTAGATGTCGACGAATCTAAAATAAAGTCTGTCCGGAAAACGTCTGGAGGAAGACCGGCAGCCAAAATTAGCCTCCCAGTCGATGTTGCAGAAAAAGCACTCAAAATGTGTAAGATTAAGATAGGCTGGTCTTTATGTCGACTCAGGGAGATAGCGTCGGTTACAAAGTGCTTTAAATGTCTGGACTTTGGACACATGGCGAAATATTGCGAGGCAGAAATCGATAGGTCCCAACACTGCAGAAAATGTGACATCAAGGGTCACGTGCGAAAGATTGCACAGGTGAACCGAATTGCATGCTCTGCATGGTACTGATCTTAAACATGTTGCAGGTAGTTATAGATGCCCAGTATTCCGAAAGGCGCTGAACTCCCGATCGAATTGAGATTTATTCAGCTAAATCTAAACCACTGTGCCGCAGCCCAAGATATCGTGACACAAACAATCTGCGAATTAAAATCAGACGTCGCAATTTTGTGTGAACCGTATAGAAGTAAAAGTAAAAATGTATGGGAGGTGGACTCTTCCGGTAAAGCTGTAGTATGGGCCTGCGGAAAAGGCTATAGAGGAGGGAACTAACCAGCCATCTGAGGGTTTCGCCAGAGTTAAGATTGGTGGTATATACGTATACAGCAGCTACGTTTCACCGAATGTACCACTAGATGAATTTAGGAGAATAGTTGGAAATCTCTCAATTGACGCATCAAAACACAGCCCAATAGTAATTGGTGGGGACTTTAACGCTTGGGCTGTAGATTGGGGCAGTCAGAAGACGAACGACAGAGGACGTGTATTACTGGATTCATTCTCACAACTCGATGTAGTATAGGGAATGTCCACACATTCAGGAGAGCTGGCTACGAATCCATAGTCGACCTGACTTTTGTAAGTTCCTCCCTAGATTTACAGCGAGCAGTACACTCATAGCGACCACCAGGCGATAACTTTTACAGCCGACTACCGGGGACCACCAAGGAGTAAACTAGGCAATGCGAAATTCTGCGGTTGGCAAAGGGATACATTTTAAGTGTTCTCCAGCTTACAAGTTGAAGAAAGCGCGACAGGAGATATGACAGAAAATATTACAGATGCTTTGCAGACAGCGTGTGATGCATCTATGCCAAGAAAAATGCAGTGTCAAGGGAGAAAAGAAAACTACTGGTGGAATGAGAATATAGCAGCATTAAGAAAGTAGTGTCCGAAGACGAAAGCGAAATCTTGGAATTACGCAAGAAAATCGGAAACTGTAAGTTTCCAAGATTGGATTGTGTGCCCAATAGAGCCTGCATTAGGGGCGAGACCCCAGCTATTTGCGAAGCTATTCAATGACAGCCTGAAAGATGGTGTATTTCCGGGACGATGGAAAAGGCAGAAGCTTATCTTGCTACCAAAGTCTGGCAAGACCCTAGGTGAACCCCAATCATATAGGCCGATATGTCTCCTGGATACTATAGACAAATGCCTTGAGAGGATAATTTACAATAGCCTACAAAATGTAGTTGAAGAGACAGATGGAATCTCTGAAAGACAATACGGTTTCCCTAGTAGTGAACACGGCAAGGACAGCTATTCAAGGCAAAGGAGCAGCAAGAAAATACTGTGCAGTAGTTATGCTGGATATAAAAAATGCCTTCAACTCGGTTGGATAGTATCATATCGTGTCATCCTTGCGGAGACTAAATGTCCCGGAATACCTTGTAAGATTGGTCATAGATTACTTTTCAGATAGAAGGCTGTGGTATAGACCGACAATGGAACAAAATCGTCCGAAGTCACGATAGGCATCCCCCAAGACTCTGTACTATGGAGTGTTTAGACTGCAAATACCGGAAGTAGCGTCTATCGTAGAATTCGCATACGATGTTGCAGTACTCATACAAGCGGGAAACCCTCATGATTCAAGTGGGAAGCTATGAAGTAACCTCTAAGGAGGCCATAAAATATATGGACATAATGATAGATGACAGACTAAATTTTAATCGTACGAAAAGGCAACTAGCGCTGCAAATGCGCTGGTCAGAATGATGCCAAATGTTGGAGGGCCACGCCAAAGTCGTAGAGCTCTAATCACTTGTGTAAGTTGTCTCAGAGTTTGCTGCGGATTCTGCACAATTTCCTACGAAGCAGCTAGTGTAGTAGCAGGAATCAACCCTATCGACCTAACAGCAAGAGAAAGTGCTGCCATTTATTGCGGGCAGAAGGAAAACACGCACCAAGCCCGATAAATGTTAAGACAAACTGAACGCGAGAGGACCATACAAAGATGGCAAAACTCGACCAAAGGTAGATGGACATATAAGCATATTCCGAATATGGGAAAGTGGATCAACCGAGCCCATGGAGAAGTGAACTACAACCTCACTCAGTTCCTATCGCGATACGGAGGTTATAGGAGCTACCTATATAAATATGGACACGACAACTGTCATATGTGTCCACAGTGTCCCTCCGAGGTAGAGAACGTAGAACACGTCATGTTTCACTGCCCAAGATATGAGGTACTGAGAACAATAGCGGAATCCTTTCTAGGCAGAAGACTGTCAGCTGAAACGGTAGTCGACACAATGCTGAGCACCGAAGAAAATTGGAACACTGTCACCACATTTATAGTCACCGTAAATCGTGAGCTTCGGGCGGCGGAACCAAGGAGTCCAAGGGATCATAAGTAAGTATTATTAATCTGAAGTTGCAGGTTTTTGCAATATTTTCATTGGAGCCATTTTAAGCGACCCATATTATTACAAACAGAAATTTCCTTATTATTAAAAAGCGAGCGTGGCCCGGCCCACCCATTTTTTAAAATCAGAAATAATGTCACATATCGAAATGCCAAGTTTCAGAATTTTATGATGGTAAATAAAAAAGTTATAGGGTTTTGGCCGTAAATTACCACTAGCCTTAAAATTTAATAAGCAATCCAATAATATTAGCAGTTATAAATTCGGACAAATAATGAGGTCACAACTTTACAAATACGAACAACCTCGTCAAAAAAGGCATTTTTTCCTTGTAACTGAGATATCTATTAAACTAATTGCGATACACAAACCCATAAGTAAATTTTTTGTAGGCATTTACGAGCACTATCATAATATCTTTTCAATCGGTTCATAATTGTAGTTTTGGCAGTAACGTCTAAATTTGGCATGACCCATGCCAACCCAAAACTTTCCAAACCATCTAGAAAAATCGGGAGCGGGAGAAAAATTCAAAGCGGGAGCGACATTTATATGGGAGCTGTATATAAATCTAAACCGATTTCACCCATGTTCACCAGAGATGTTTCTAATTGAAATATTAGGTGTTGTGTCAAAATTTGAACAAAATCGTGCAATTGTATTTTCTAGAGGGGCAAATGTAAATTCAGGAGCGACATTTGTATAATCTAAATCTGAACCGATTTGCTTAAAATTTGCCCTTGACCTGAAAAACTTAATAGTGTAAATATTTTGTTCGTAAGAACTCATTTTCTTTAAATGGACGTATATAAAGTCATAAAGACGGAAAATAGATTGAGGTTTCATATAATTTGTAATCATGCCAAATATTCTGTTAACATTATGGAATTTTCAGTGTCTTGACTGATTTCCAACGAATATGTATTACGGCTTTAAACCCGGGATTTTCCCCGGGAAAATGTATAGATGTATGCCAGCTGGTGATTTAAATCTTCTACCTTGAATACGGTAATTTAACATATGTACATAATTGATTTGATGTGAATATAACAGAATAGAAGAATTCAAGTAATAGTTGGGGATAATTTAATTTTTGATATTTTAACAGACTTTAATATCTGTGGTGAAATCTTAGAGGAGTTATGTAAAATTTTACCATAAATTTAAAAAAATTTACCATAAATTTAAAAAATTTTACCATAAAATTCAAAAGTAACTACGCTGTATTGAAGAAATATCAATATTGCAGTCTCAAAATATAAATTTAGGTTTTCGAAGCTACGGGAAAAGGAGTACAGAAGTACAATAAATATTACATCTATTCAATATCCAATATCACTCTATCGCACTTACTTCCTCCAATAAAATTAGAAACTGTAACAGGTCCTACTGCCAGACGTGGCTACCACGTGGCCGTGCTCAGTCCTTGGGTGATTCTCTTCTGTTGGAAGTAGGCGCGGGTAAAACTTAATGTAGCTCTTAGGATAGACGATTTGCAAAGCGATAGAGAAAGGTGATGAGTTATGTCCTGAAGCCCACCCATCCCATACTGACAGATCAAAATCGAATCAAAGTCAATCCATAATAATCCAATTAGTTTACATAATAGAACATATGATGAGTCTATAAATGCATTGTCTGTTGTAGAAGGTTTTTATATTTCACAAAACCTCTAAATTTAAAATATATGAATACATATGTTTTGATCATTGGAAAAGAGTTTTGAAAATGCATTGATCTCATATTTCATTATTTATAATTTCTTTGGGATCAATTTGTATGTTATGCGAAATAAAATAATTTATATAAAATTTCGATTTCCCGTCCAGTCCCGGGAAATGGAAAAAATAATTCCCGTTTCTCGGGAAATAAAAAGTACGGGAAAATGCAAACCCTAATAGGTATATTTTAAGAACACAAGCCGGAAGTTTTATTTTTCGTGTTTTTAATAACATGATGTTGCTCTTGTAGACATTATGGTTTGTTTATCGATTGGTAATAGAAAATAATACGTGGTTTCTATTTTCAGCAGATCACACTCTTGTGTGGCTTTATGTGTATATGAATCGGCTTCTGCAACAATTAACCGATATTAACTTTGGTCCGAAAAATTAGAAACGTTAAAAGTGATCGAAAAGAGGAGGTATTTTTCTGTTCTTTTTCTCCAATCTTTCCAATGTATTCCATCCATTGCTCATATTTTACGGTGCGTAAACTATTCCTTACCGGATTTTTGTTTTTACTTGCAAAACCATATTTTGTATTAAATTAAAAATTCATTAACATAAAATATGAACACAGCGCAAAGAAACGAAAAATAACAAACTGCCCCTAAAGGTAACCACACAAGCCATCAAAGAGAATGTTACGCATTTTTATCTGAAAACTTCCGACGGCTCGGATGCAAGAGCGAGAACGTGTCTGTCGCTTTTTGGGGTGATAGTAAACTGATGGGAATATAATGAAAAACTTTGTTATTTTTTGGGCGTTTGTTGTTGTTGTTCCATTGCGTTGTTGTTTCGCAGCGTGCTCTGTGCAACTCATAAAATATAACAGTCTTCACATGAAAAGTAATTGACAATTTATTAACTCAGAGTAAAACGAAAAACAAAATCCCCTTAAGCTAAAAAGCCTTCCAGATAAACAGTAACCATAAGGAAAGAAAAACACCATTTAAGGATAAGCAGCGACAAAAGCAGCCTCACGCAGCAGCTCGGAAGCAACAGCGAGGATTTCTGGCAAGGAGTGTAAACAAATGTGAATTATTTAAAAAAAGTCTTTTGTAAAAAAATTACTTGTATAAATAATAAATTAGCTGAATTATGGCAAAGCTATGCGGTGCGGCGGCTGTTTGTGCTCCCCAATATGCCTAATACCGGTCACACACACACAAATATCCAGAGATGTGAGTGTCTCACACGCCCAGCGGTATATGTGTTGGGTTACGTGGCCGCTCACCATCACGGGAGCGTCAAGTAGTGCCTTAAGGCATTGTTTTGAATATGTGTATGAGCCTTTATTATTATATTTGTTGCTACTGTTGTTTTAAGGACAATTTCAGTTTACTCTGAGGATTCATTCTCTTTCTTTTCTATGTGCGCAAGTTTACGTCTTTATGGAGGCCTGCTGTTGGTTTCTGGCCAGGCAGTGGTATGAGGACGGACGTCGCTATTTGGTTTCAGCGAATGAAGGCGTGTGTAAAATTGTGCGAGATATTTTAAATATCAGCTTTCCACAATTAAAAGTCGAAACAGAGCATTCGGATGTTTATGGCACGTCTATCTGGAGGTAGTTTTCTGCTGTTCGTTGTGTCTATTTTGATATTTTGTTCGGCACCGCCAATAGCTCCACCGTCAGAAGGGAATTATAAACAAAATTAACTTGGGATAACTTAAATTAATGTTAAAATAAACAACACAAACACGAAGAGATGTTGATGCTGAAGTAGTTGGAAAGTAGCAACAGTCGTTTAAAAAATTATCAACCCGTCATTGGGCAAATAAAACTTTTCAATCATTTATAGTCGAATTTAAATGTCTATTTACAATGTCTGAACAATAAAAGAATTCCACGTTACACCAACTAAAGAGTGATTTTTTTGAGGTTAGGATTTTCATGCATTAGTATTTGACAGATCACGTGGGATTTCAGACATGGTGTCAAAGAAAAAGATGCTCAGTATGCTTTGACATTTCATCATGAATCGTCTTACAAACGAACAACGCTTGCAAATTATTGAATTTTATTATCAAAATGCGTGCTCTGTTAAGAAAGTTCATTGCGCGCGTCCATTTTATGGTCAGTTTAATCGACCCACTGAAGCGGCTATTCGGGCTATTGTGACTAAATTTCGCACCAAATTTACATTGTTGGACATTAAACCACCAACACGCTTACGTAGAGTGCGAACTGAAGAAAATATCGCAGCTGTATCGGCCAGTGTTAATGATGACCACCAATTTTCGATTCGTCGCCGTTCGCACCAATTGGGTCTCTGTTACTCAAAAACGTGGAAATGCCAAAATTGGACTAAGCGGATGGACCACCTAAGACGCAGCCGCGGTCAACATTTAAATGAAATTATCTTCAAAAAGTAAATGTCATGGACCAATCTAACGTTTCAAATAAAGAACCGATGAGATTTTGCAAATTTTATGCGTTTTTTTTAAAAAAAAGTTATCAAGCTCTTAAAAAATCACCCTTTAGAATTTGTCGAAGGTTTCAAAGGTAATGGAAAGGAGGAGAACCAACTCAACCATACCATAGACCAAACAAACGTTTCCTTCAGAAAAAGAAATAATAGCTGGGAGTTGAATGTTTTACAGTATATCCTCGCTAATACGGAGAGCTATAGTTTCGACATTTGACCAGATTACTAAATTGTCCGGACTATAATACAAAATGTGTCTTTAGTTAAAATAAAGTTTCTTAGGAAGATAAAGTTAACTATAATTAAGTTTAAATTATTTATCAAATTGATTAAAAAAAATGACAAAACAATAAAAGATTACATATGTATAAAAATCCATTATAATGCTTACAATATGGACTTATTATGAATTAAATAAATGCAATAATCTTTGTGCAGATTTTGAGCTCTGCTTTTAAATTATTTGTATACCCTCCACCTAAGGATGAGGGTGTATTCACTTTGCCATTCCGTTAGTAACACCTTGAAATATTCATCGGAGACTCCATAAAGTATATATATTCTGGGTCGTGGTAAAATTCTAAGACGATCTAGCCATGTCCGTCAGTCTGTCTGTTGAAAGCACGATGGCGGCCAAACGAAATGAGTTTGGAGGTTCAAGTGGGCGAAATCGGCCCAGAGGGAAATATTTTTCCTGAAAGTATTTCCTGAAAGTACCTCCTAATATTTAGAATATTTAAGTATTTTTTTTAAATTTCTGCTTTATAAACACTTGAATTTTTTGCGTACATTCCTCTTGAAGCGTAAGAGCACCAGAAAGTATACACACGTTTTAGCGGGCGAAATGGGGCAAAAAGGGATAAAAATGGTACCAATTAGATATTAGGTGTGTACGTTCCATTCTGAAACATATTGGATCTTCAATATTACAACTTTTCCTATCAAAATGGTACAGACAATCAGGCTGTAGATGGAATCAAGAAATTACCAATGGGGAAAATCGGGCTGGAGGGAAATTGTTTCTACCTAATAGTATTTACGCCAAATTTTTGAAGATTTCTTACTAATAATTATATTATTATTATTTATAGGACTATTAATATTATATAGTGCACTTCTATGTAATGTCGACAGCCTCTAATCTACCGATAATACTGTGGTGGAGGCCCGGCCGAACTTAACGCCTCTTTACTTGTTTCTGTTTGATTTGAACAGGGATATTCTCCTGGCTCAAAACCATATTTTATAAATAAGAATTTATATATTTTATAGAATGCTAATATATTTACAAATGGCATGGTGACATTTATTACTTGGCAGCAGACTGTCTATGCACTATCATGATTTCCAGCCTGTGAAAGGTTTCCTCAGGTGGCTTCGCAGCGACTTTTCAACTTCATACCCGGCCTCTTTAAGTAAATGATTCTCACAAACGAATAAGAAGAACAACTCACTTGCCGAATATGGGTTTAAACAAGTAAAAACGGCGTTAAGTTCTACCGGGCCGAATTTTATATACCCTCCACCATGGATTGCATTCCATAGAAGCTGTCGATTTTCGTAGAAGTGCGGTAATATTAAAGTAAAATGTATATTTCCTCCCTCAGTTTCAAACCTGGACGATCAGACATGTCGTATTTGTATTTGGTCCACGAATCGGAAACGAGTGGAAGCATTTTGAGATAATTATAGAAAACTACTTTCGTATAAGATGAACATTTGTCGCACTCAAATCATCTTCGATGTTATAATCCCAATGAGGGTCAATCGAATGTGTCAGTGGAAAATACATGAAACACCAGGAACTGGATTTCACTGTTTATTGATACAAATTGTAATAATCTGGCATTGTGGAGTAGAACAGCGCTTGGACGTAGTCATCATTATTTCATTGCCGTCGAAACTCTTTATAACACAATCCTATCTATTATTATATAGTATTTTGATCTCCTTATAGCGAATATTTCCTTATAACGAAAATTTTTTACAAAGGGAGATACTGTTATGGGTGCCGATATTGTTAAGTCGTTACCCGCGTATGGACAACTTTCTATATTTAAAGGTTTCCGTACCAATTTTTTAAAAGAAAAACAACCTAAAAATTATGCGCTTGCTTTTCTTGATGTATTGAAGAAAGGTGGAAAATAAATAAAAGTGTTAAATGGCGCATTTTTCTATACAACGAATTTTCCACATGGCGGTCCCTTCGTTATTCAGAGTTTCGACTGTATATCATTAAAAAACTAGCCGATCGATCTGCTTGCTGTAGTACGTGATTCTCCGTGAAGTATACTCTTTTAGTAATTTCCTTATGCAATGGAATGGAAAGTCGATAGTTAAAGTAACCAAGCAAAAGCTAACCATCAAAATAGGTCGTTCCTACCACCGATTATCATAAACGTGCTAAAATATTACGAATTTTCGAACCTTTCTTTATAATAACCTACATTTTTGTGTATTAAAACCTTTAGCAGAATCATAGCGAACATAACAGAAAAGAAATTTGCATATCCATTGACTAAATCGGGACATACAATCTTGAGTTGATTCAAAAATCCCATAGAAAAAGTCTTTCAGTTTTTTCACAAATTTTACAATTTTGCGGTCAACTTTCCCAATGTTTTTCATCTTAAAATCTAGTTCGGACAACTACGAACAGTGTGTTACAAAAATCAGACAAATCGGTTCAGCCCTTCTTTTTATTACATAAAAAAGAAAGAATAACACTTTCCAACAAATTAAGACTTTTTGTTTGGAACACAATAGCGACACTATAATTCTGAAAGGGTATGTTGAGTAGACCATTTTTGCAGAATAAACTTATAGTCTAGCTGGTCTTACTTTCTTTTTACAGTGGGTCAAAGTTTTCATTTTTTGGTCGGCATTATGCTAAGTGAAGAAATGTTGTAAGTTAATGTCTCAGAGAATTGCTACACTTATATGAGGATCGTTTTTGTGGAAGATCTTAACCCTCTAGCTCTCTCTTTATGAGTCAATTCGGTCCTTGTTTCGAGAAAATCTAAAAAAATCCATTCAAAAATGACATTTAAGGATTAAAATGTTCTACGAACAGAAAAATTGACGGATAATTTCAGAGGGGATCACCAAAGGCACCAAAGTGGTAAATAAAACTCTTAGCAGAATTTCACGCCTTATACAAAAAATCTAAGGTTAAACTTTTTCCATGTTTTTTGAAAGATCGATCTTTTGCGACAAAAAATGTGGGTATTTCCGCGGAGCACGGTAAACTAAAAATACAAATTATATATTTGCACGAAAATGTAATTTTCGCGGGATATATAACTACAATGATTTGTATGATCTATCCAACGGATCCGGCTGATCCGTTTGTAACATATTCACAAGAGCAAAAATCCAAAATTCACTGTTGCAATTACATTGATTTCATTTTCTATATCTGGGTTTCTGAAACTATTCTTTCACAAATATTACCAATAATATGCCAAAAAATATTGGTATCCAAATACATATCATGCCAGTAGTACCGATTTCCTATTTTCTGGCTAGTTTTCCTAACTAGAAGATGTCCGGCTTTTGAGTAGTCATGATTCACAGTTGATACATGTTCCCTTATATGGATGGGAACACAGGAAGTATTGTCATCATTCTTCACCTATCGCGTACTGATTTAATTAGTGTGTGTAGCCAACTACGTTCGTCCTTGTTATGGTTGGACAGTAGCAAGTTTTGAAGCTTCCAGCTTCGTTTAATTGAAGAAAACGCTTATAAACATATAATTGTTTCGCTATTATATTATTGAAAATGAAATGAATATGAAAAGAATGCTTTATTCCCAAAATTGTATTCGAAGATATTAACGAAACAAATGTCTTCTTTCTGCCTTTCCTTACTTGTTATACACTCCACGAGAGTATTATGTCTTTGTGCATTTGTTTGTAACACCCAACAGGAAGGGAGATAGACCCATTGTTAATTATACCGATCGGCTTAGAATCACTTTCTGAGTCGATTTAGGAATGTCTGTCTGTCCGTCTGTCCATCTATTGTTGTAATCACGATACAGGTCGCAATTGCAGCCAGAACCAAACGAAACTTTGCACAACGAAGTTTTTCGGGACAAGGACGAACGCTATTCAATTTGAAGAAAATCGGTTCAGATTTAGATTTAGCCCCCATACGAATTTCACTCCCGATTTGACCCTTTTCACTCTAGATACCACATATTTCAACAGATTTTCTGCAAAATTGGCAAAACATCTTATAGTTCAACTAGAAACACCTGTGGTAAAAATGTATTAGATCGGTTCAGATGTATATATAGCTCCCATACAAATTTCGCTCCCAATTTAAATTTGTCAGCTCTAGAATCCACATATTTTACACCTGTGGTAAAAATGTGTTAGATCGGTTCAGATTTATGTATAGCTCCCATACAAATTTCGCTTCTTCTAACTTCTGCTAACAAAAAACAATCAATTCCAATTTTAGCGGAATGATAACAATTCATTCGAGTAAAAAATATAATTGTAATTGAAATTTAAATTTATGGAGGCTTTTTATACCCTACACCACTTCGTGGAATAGGGTATTATAAGTTAGTTTCGCGCCAAATGTTTGTAACACCACGAAATAATCGAGCTAGACCCATCTTTAAGTATACGGATCGGCTTAGAATCACCAGCTGAATCGATTTACCGATATCTGTCTGTCCGTCCGTCCGTCTGTCCATTTGCTGTCCATCTAAGCTTGTTCGCACTCTACAGGTCGCAATTGCTGTCCGATTATCATGAACTTTGGCAGAAGTTACTTTTTTTGGCCAAGGACGATCGGTATTGAATTTGGAGGAAATCGGTTCAGATTTAGATATAGTCCCCATACAAATGTCGCTCCCGATTTGACATTTTCCGCTCTAGAAACCACATCTAGTACCCGATTTTCTTTAAAATTGGCACAACATTTTATAATCGAACTAGAAACACCTATGCTGAAAGTAGGTATGATCGGTTCAGATTTAGATATAGCCCCCATACAAATGTCGCTCCCGATTTGACATTTTCCGCTCTAGAAACCACATATTGTACCCGATTTTAAATTTGGCACAACATCTTATAATCCAACTAGAAACACCTATGCAGAAATTGGATAAGATCTGTTCAGATTTAGATATAGCCCCCATTCAAATGTAGCTCCCGATTTGACATTTTCCGCTCTAGAAACCACATCTTGTACCCGATTTTAAATTTGGCACAACATCTTATAATCCAACTAGAAACACCTATGCAGAAATTGGGTAAGATCTGTTCAGATTTAGATATAGCCCCCATTCAAATGTAGCTCCCGATTTGACATTTTCCTCTCTAGAAACCACATATTGTACCCGATTTTCTTTAAATTGGGTACAATATCTTATAATCCAACTAGAAACACCTATGCAGAAATTGGGTAAGATCGGTTCAGATTTGGATATAGCCCCTACACAAATGTCGCTCCCTATTTCACTTTTTCCGCTTTAGAAACCACATATTGTACCCGATTTTCTTTAAAATTGGCACAACATTTTAAAATGGAACTAGAAACACCTATGCTGAAAGTGGCTATGATCGCTTCAGATTTAGATATAGCCCCAACACAAATGTAGCTCCCGAATGTTTAACCGATTTTGGCCAAACTTTACATATTATATTTCACCAATAAACATACATGGTGAAAGCGAGTCACATCGTTCCAGGCTTTAATAAACCCCCATACAAATGTCCTTTCCGATTTAACACTTTTTGTCAAACACATACATTTACAGGATTCAAAAATCCTTCCCGATTTCACTTTTTACCGAATTGAATTGTAACGAGAATTGTTTGGGTGATACCCATATGTCCATACTTTGGTATAACCCAAATGTGGCCCTTTCTGATCTATTACAGCTCTAGAAACTACATCTTACATCGGATCTTCATCAAATTTTGCAGATCATGATATTTTTTCAACTAGGAATACCTAGTATATATAGGCCCTTGTTTTGGACAAGTCCCAGAATGTTGTTATTGGCCCCCTTTTGAAATGTCGGTACTATTACTACTGTATAATTTGTTTTTGTCTGTCGGATAATTGGATCAATTACCATATTATTAACCATATTCGTTAAATATGGCTAAAGATGAATTTATAGTAGCTGTATAATTTATATGAACTAGATAAAATTGCTCCCATGAAATACCTGGGTTTAGTAATCAAAGCGAGGTACATACACAGGGAGTGGTGTAGGGTATTATATAGTCGGCCCCGCCCGACTTTAGCCTTTCCTTACTTGTTTTAATTATTTATGTTATATGGAAAATGAAAAACTATATAATGGATTTTCTTAAAACTATAATGTATTGATTTATTACAGTCAACAAATTTCAGCATCTTGCTTTATCTTAAATCCTTAAAACATATATAATAATATAAATAATATAATATATATAAATAATTTAGAATTACATAACATGAGATCATGAAGAAACATTTAATAATTATTATTTTAGTAAACTCTTTTGAATATGAATGGATACGTGGCGCTATTTATCTACTTTTGTCGAATAAGCTTTTGATGAAAGAAACTCATCGAATAGAACGTTTAAATCAATAAATGGAATGTAATATTAGAATTTTAATTTTTTAGATAATAAAACATGATTTGCTATTTTTCTGAATAAATTAACTTCTTGATCATTGTTACATTTGCTGCATGCATTTTTGGTTTCTGCAATCTGCAGAATTGGTGTATTCGTATGCCGAATGTTTAGTTTATATTGACATTTCGCTGAGGCAGGTTGAAATAACCTTCATAAAACTTGAATAAAAAAGAGCACAAGGCTGAAATAGAGCACTTTTACGTGCTCTTTTGGGCTGTCTTGTTCTTAGAGCACATTTAGTAAAAGAGCACCTCTGGCACTCCTGTGGACCACACCTCTCGGAAAAGTCTGTTATATCCAGCAATTTCCGATATCTCGCTAATGTTGTGTAGTAAGTGTTTCCCGAAGGCCCTGTCCCATCAGCACTGACGTCACTTTTGATACATTTCTTTTACGTGTTTTGTTATATTGAGGCAAAGTTTGTGTGGATATTTGATAAGCGTCTAAATTTTTCCACATGCAATTAGCACGGTCTAGGTAGTAGACTCTGTAGCTGTCAGGAGGTCGGAATGAACATGATAGGTAGGGTTTGGGGTTCCCGGACTTTTTTCTTTTCTCGGTAAAACGGGAATGAAAAATTAATTCCTTGTAGGTACGTCCAATACAGTTTAAATCTATATCTAGTAACTAATGTCCATTTTTTCATTAATGACAAATAGAAACTAAACATATAAAAAACGCGTTTAGTTTGGCCGGACCTTATATATCCTCCATCATGGATTACATTCCACAGTATTACCGGCAGAACTGAAACCGGTTAACCCTCTCATGCCCAATGTTACCTATAGGCAACATTGCGAGTTAGTCCTATAAAATCTTTAAAATCACATATTTTGCAGAATTAATAATTTATATTTTTTGTTTACATAGGTAACAAGGTATATTTGAAAGGGAACCAACAAATTCGGTAACTTGGGTTTGCGTAGGAAGATGAAAACAAAAGTGAAGTCTCAAATTTCAATTGTTTGAGTTTCTTGTAATTCGAAATTGTTTAGAAATTCTTCTTATTTTTATTGGATTTCTTCGAGTACAAGAAAAACTGTCTTTGTTATTCGAAGAGATATATATCAAAGATTTTTAAAATGAAGAAAATATTTTTTTTGTTTAACCGGGCATGAGAGGGTTAACCGGTGTTAACTGCGGTAAATTTGGCATTTTCGAACACCGGTTTGTTCTCATGTCGTTTTTTAAATTACAAAACATTTACATTTCGTGGATATATTCTACAATAAAATTATGCAAGAAAACGTGAGAGTAATGACTAGCTGCGAATATAAAGTGAACTGACCTCTTAATACCGCATGTTTAAGATTTTCCCAAAATTTTGATTTGTGGCGTGGAAAAAACCAAGTAGGATATCAAATAGCTTCGTTTGGAGCTTGATGTGTAACATCTAAGCCATTGACTGCTATTGCTATTTTTTAATTGGTGTATGCCTAAAGGAATCATGTTTTATTCGATCCAACATTCACGTCTAATAATATCGAAAATCTAATTTAGCACGAAATTAAAACATATCACTCTGGCAGTAAACAAGAAGAGACTCGAGACCATTGAAGGAGGTAGAAAAGGTTCGAAATGTGTATTTAATAATAATATTAACAGAGAATTTGTGAACACCTCCTGTATATTTCCCTACATCCCTACCCTAAAAGTACGTTAAATTGGCGCGTCTGCACAATTAGATTAATCTACATGCAGAATTCTATGATCCTAGATGCAGCCATTTGTCGCCACCAATTTTGTCGCATTGCCAACAATAATAGATCGAAATATTCCAACCAATTTTATCGCCCTTTTTCCACGTTTCCCCATAAAAGTACAAATTTCGAAAATTTCTTTGATTTTGCATGTTTAGGAATGTACATACCGAAATTCGTTATGCTAGCTGCAGCAATTTCGTCGGTACCAATTGTGTCTCTTTTCACATTTCCCCCTTAAAAGTACGAATTTTAAAATTTTCAGGCTAATACCTATTGTCGTTTACTGGTACTTGTCCCATTTCACCTCTATGATGCGCGTTCACGGAATAAAAGGATTGAACTTACCCAATATCGGGGAAATACACAGGAGAAATAATTGTTTCAGCTGTAGCTGTTAGGTTGGTACCATTTTTATTCCTCTGTTCCCATTTACCCTCTGTTCGCGTCTACACAGTCAGATGAACGTATACATCGAATATCATAATTTCAAATTCAGCGGTTCGGGTGGTACCATTTTTATACCCTCCACCTCCAGGATGGGGGTATACTAACTTTGTCATTCCGTTTGTAACACCTTGAAATATTGACCTGAGACCCTATAAAGTATATATATTCTTGATCGTCATAAAATTCTAAGACGATCTAGCCATGTCCGTCCGTCTGTTGAAAGCACGCTAGCATCTAAACGAAAGGAGCTGGGACGTCCAAATTTTCCATAAATGCGTCTTATAGTCGTAGATCGGTTGGGATTGAAATGGGGCACAATCGGCCCAAAGGGAAAAAATTTTCCCTCACAAGGACTAAAAATACCCATAATAATCCCTACTATTTTAGCGCATTTAAGCATGTTTTTTGAATATGTCTGTTGATATTTGGTATGCGTATTACCCTTATAGCAAAAAACTGCACCATAAAGTGATTCTTATTTGTAGGGGGTGAAATGGGGCAAAAAAGGGATAAAAATGGTACACATTAAACGACAACAGCTAGAAACACCAAATTCGGTGTGTACATTCCTCTAATTGAGTAGATACATGATATAAAAGTATTTTTTTCAAATTCGTACTTTTAAGGGGTAAAATGGGAAAAGAGGGATACAAATGGTACCAACCTAACGGCTTTACCTAGAATAATGAAATTCGGTGTATACATTCCTCTGATTGCATAGACAAGTAAAATACACGGATTTTTCAAAATTCGTACTTTTTGGGGTTAATATGAAAAAGGGGATACAAATGGTACTAATCAAATGACCACAGCTAGAGTCATGAAATTCGGAGTATACATTCCTCTGACTGTGTACACATGGAAAATAAACTGATTTTTCGAAATTCGTACTTTTTGGGGACAAAATAGAAAAAGGGGATAAAAATAGTATCAACCAAATGACCGCAGCTAGAGTCATGAAATTCGAAGTATACATTCCTTTGACTACGTAGACATGACTGTGTATACAGGGAAAATAAACGGATTTTTCGAAATTCGTACTTTTTGGGGACAAAATAGAAAAAGGGGATAAAAATAGTACCATGATGATTAAATGACCGCAGCTAGAGTCATGAAATTCTGATTATACATTCCTCTGACTGCGTAGACACGGAAAATAGACGAACTTTTCGAAATTCGTAAATTTTGGGGTTAAAATTGAAAAAGGGGATACAAATAGTACCAACCATGAATGAAATTCGATGTATGCATTCCTCTGATTGCGTAGACACTTAAAAAAAAAGGTTTTTCGAAATTCGTTCTTTTTGGGGTTAAAATGAAAAAAGGGGATAAAAATAGTACCATGATGATTAAATGACCGCAGCTAGAGTCATGAAATTCTGATTATACATTCCTCTGACTGCGTAGACACGGAAAATAGACGAACTTTTCGAAATTCGTAAATTTTGGGGTTAAAATTGAAAAAGGGGATACAAATAGTACCAACCAAATGACCGCAGCTAGAGTCATGCAATTCGGAGTATACATTCCTCTGATTGCGTAGGAATCGGAAAATAAACGAATTTTTCGAAATTCGTACTTTCAAGGTATACAATGGTACAGAGGGATAAAAATAGTACCAACTAAATGACTACAGCTAGAATGACGAAATTCTAATTGCGTAGAAACGTCAAGGGGGTATAAATGGTACCAACCAAATGGGCGCAGCTGGAATAATGGAATTCGGTGTATACATTCCTCTGACTGCATAGACACGAAAAATAAAAAGTTTTTTTACAAATTCGTACTTTTTCTTTTACGGCAAAAATTGGTTGAATCATGAAGTTAGGTTATTTTGCACTTAGCACATGTACGTCTGATAATGGATTTTCAAAATTCGTACTTTTGGAATTCAAATAGAATGGAAATACAACCAACTGTAGCACTAACTATCTACCAATATTTATGGTTTGAAAATATTTTTGAAAATATAAATATAAGAATATTTATTTTTTGAATTGACGTATTGGTAGCATTACCTTATAAGCGTGGTTTGAAATATTATATTTATTTATAAAACTAACTTTTCAATATTTGTATTTGTTTTGGTTTGGCTATATTAAACAAATATATTTTCCTGTAATATTACTGCACTTCTACGAAAACCGACAACCTCTGAGGAATGCAATCCATGGTGGAGGGTATATAAAGTTCGGCCCGGCCGAACTTAACGTCGTTTTTACTTGTTACTTGTTTCATTTGTTTTCTTTTGGTCTGTAATCAATATTTGATTTGAACTGGGATTTTATTGAAAGCACGCTGCTAGCAGCCGAATGAAATGAGCTAGGAGGTTCAAATTTTCCCTAAATGTTTGCTTCAAAACCGCTTGACACTCAATGTGTTAAGGGAGAGGAGGGATAACAAGTAAAAACGGCGTTAAGTTCGGCCGGGCCGTACTTTATATACCCTCCACCATGGATTGCATTCCACAGAGGTTGTCGGTTTTCGTGGAAGTGCAATAATATTACAGGAAAATATAATAAATATAAACATAACTTCATGATTCAACCAATTTTTGCCGTAAAAGAAAAAGTACGAATTTGGAAAAAAACTTTTTATTTTGCGTGTCTATGCAGTCAGAGGAATGTATACACCGAATTCCATAATTCCAGCTGCGACCATGTGGTTGGTACCATTTTTACCCCCTTGACGTTTCTACGCAATTAGAATTTCATCATTCTAGCTGTAGTCATTTAGTTGGTACTATTTTTATCCCTCTGTACCATTGTATCCCTTGAAAGTACGAATTTCGAAAAATTCCTTTATTTTCCGATTCCTACGCAATCAGAGGAATGTATACTCCGAATTGCATGACTCTAGCTGCGGTCATTTGGTTGGTACTATTTGTATCCCCTTTTTCAATTTTAACCCCAAAATGTACGAATTTCGAAAAGTTCGTCTATTTTCCGTGTCTACGCAGCCAGAGGAATGTATACTCAAAATTTCATGACTCTAGCTGCGGTCATTTAATCATCATGGTACTATTTTTATCCCCTTTTTTCATTTTAACCCCAAAAAGTACGAATTTCGAAAAACCTGTTTATTTTAAGTGTCTACGCAATCAGAGGAATGCATACACCGAATTTCATTATTCCAGGTGTAGCCGTTTGGTTGGTACCATTTTTATCCCTCCGTACCCATTGTATCCCTTAAAAGTACGAATTTGGAAAAAACCTTTTATTTTTCATGTCTACGTAGTCAAAGGAATGTATACTTCGAATTTCATGACTCTAGCTGCGGTCATTTGGTTGATACTATTTTTATCCCCTTTTTCTATTTTGTCCCCAAAAAGTACGAATTTCGAAAAATCAGTTTATTTTCCGTGTGTACACAGTCAGAGGAATGTATACTCCGAATTTCATGACTCTAGCTGCGGTCATTTAATTGGTACAATTTTTATCCCCTTTTTTCATATTAACCCCAAAAAGTACGAATTTTGAAAAATCCGTGTATTTTACTTGTCTATGCAATCAGAGGAATGTATACACCGAATTTCATTATTCTAGGTACAGCCGTTAGGTTGGTACCATTTGTATCCCTCTTTTCCCATTTTACCCCTTAAAAGTACGCATTTGAAAAAAAAAAATACTTTTATATCATATATCTACTCAATTAGAGGAATGTACACACCGAATTTCGTGTTTCTAACTGTTGTCGTTTAATATGTACCATTTTTATCCCTTTTTTGCCCCATTTCACCCCTCCAAATAAGAATCACTTTATGGTGCAGTTTTTTGCTATAAGGGTAATACGCATACCAAATATCAAGCAAATATAAACAGACATATTCAAAAAACATTATTAAATGCGCTAAAATAGTAGGGATTATTATGGGTATTTTTAGTCCTCGTGAGGGAAAAATTTTTCCCTTTGGGCCGATTGTGCCCCATTTCAATCCCAACCGATCTACGACTATAAGACGCATTTATGGAAAATTTGGACGTCCTAGCTCCTTTCGTTTAGATGCTAGCGTGCTTTCAACAGACGGACAGACGGACGGACATGGCTAGATCGTCTTAGAATTTTATGACGATCAAGAATATATATACTTTATAGGGTCTCAGGTCAATATTTCAAAGTGTTACAAACGGAATGACAAAGTTAGTATACCCCCATCCTGGAGGTGGAGGGTATAAAAAAAAAATATTCTTATATTTATACTTTCAAAAAGCTTAAATAAATATTGGTAGATAGTGGGCGCTACAGTTGGTTGTATTTCTATTCAATTTTAATTCCAAAAGTACAAACTTTGAAAATCAACTATCTCACGTACATAGTGCAAAATAACCTAACTTCACGATTCAACCATTTTTTGCCGTGAATGTATACACCGAATTCCATGATTCTATCTGCGGCCATTTGGGTGGTACCATTTTATCCCCTTTTTCCTAGAGTACGACTTTCTAAAATCTCATTATTTTACGTGTCTATTCAATTAGAGGGATATACACACCAAATTTCATCATTCTAGCTGTAATCGTTTAGTTGGTACTATTGTATCCCTTGAAAGTATAAATTTGGAAAAACCCTTTTATTTTTCGTGTCAGAGGAATGTATATTCCGAATTTCATGACTCTAGCTGCCGTCATTTGGTTGATACTATTTTTATCCCTTTTTCCATTTGAACCCCAAAAAATAAGATTTTCGAAAAATCCGTTTATTTTACGTGTCTACGCAATCAGAGGAATATATACACCGAATTTCATTATTCTAGGTGCAGCCGTTTGGTTGGTAAAATTTGTATGGCGTTTATGTGGCGTTAGTTGCTACTATTATAACTCAAGAACGCATGGACCGATTTCGATGATTCGCACCAATTCGGATTGGCCGCCTGCCAAACAAGAAAAATACGCAAGAAAATTCCCGAAATATCCCCGATTTGTATGGAGTGATTTTACGACGCCATCTTCATGATAGATGGCGTTTATGTTTACGGAGCATTGAAGTTCACTGTAGAACCGCCTGGATTGTGCTGTCTCAGTGACAAGGTTAAATTACCACCATTGTCTTTACCACCATTACATTCTCTGCTTCATGGCGAAAGACCAGAATCACTTCATTTTCTATCGAACACTCAGAAATATAACGGATGCTTTCAAATGACTTCATTTGGAGCAGATATTATTGATGAACGCAGATTCAATCCAAGAAGGTCGGCGCAATGAAGTCACCAAAAAGGTCAGCGCAATAAATTTTTACGTGTACCGTTTGATGATTCCGAGAAACGGATCGCCGATTTGGCGTATATTCTCATTTCCCACTTACGAACGCTATCCGACTGTTGCACTGCCAAGCATCTGGAGAACGGTCAACGAGTTCAATTCATTGCAGCAAATGCTGCTCAACGTGCTCAAAACCCACCAGCGACAACATTGTCCAAGTTCTTCTCAAAAATTTCAACGTCGAAAGCAAGGCGATGTAGTTCCTGGTCATTCGGATTTGCGTTCTACTTAAGCTCTTGACCGTATTTATACAGTTTATGCGATGAATGATGAATGCTTTTACTTGCGACTATTGCTGGTGAATGTCCGTGGACCGAGTCACTTCACTTTGAGTCACTTTGATCTGTCCATGTTGTAGTGTTGCAAACATTTCGTGCTGCGTGTCAGGAACTCAATTTGCTTGAAAACTATACGCATTGGGATACGACAATCGCTGAAGCATTCCCAAGTAAAATACGATCATTAGTGTCACATGTTTTCCATCAAATCCACCTGAATTGTGGGACAAGTACAAGGACGACATGCCAGAAGACATTTTGCATCGAGTTCGTGTCCTTTCAGAGAATCCCCATATTGAGACGACTGAAGAGATGCACAACCAGGCTTTGGTTTTGATAGAAGACATGTGTTACCTCATGTGCATCAGTTTGTTAGTCAGGTTAGGAATGCCATTGCCAGTCGACCATACGATCCTTTCAAACTAGAATTGCAGCGAGAACGTGAACGCATTAAGCCAAATGGTTCGAACAATTGGCAAAGAGCAAGGATGTGGATCACTTAAACTGAACAATTCAAAATCAAATCGTTGGTTCACTGCATTCCTTCAAATCTATCGACTGTGTAACAAACGAAGACGAAGCAAGCAACTATCCAACTGAGTTTTACACGCTTCAACAACGCATTGAAATTATTAAAATTCATGAATGAAAATGATACGGAATTCCATCGAAAAATCATCTTGACTGATGGGCCCATTTCCACCTCGGTGGCTACGTCAACAAGCTAAATTGTCGCATCTGGGGCTCGGAAACCCCAAAAGTTATTGTTGAGAAGCCTCTCCATCCTCATCGTGTGACTGTTAGGTGCGGTTTATGGTCCGGCGGGGTCATAGAACCTTACTTTTTCGAAAATGAGGTTGGATCAACAGTTACGGTGAATGTATTGCGCTATCGAGAGATGATTAATGATTTTTTATGGTCGGAGTTGGATGGTATTTATCTGGATAACGTTTACTTTCAACAAGACGGCGCTACGTGCCACACAAGCAACGAAACCATTGCTCTTTTACGGGAAAAGTTTCCGGACCGTGGTATCTCTCGAAGAGGTGATCGCAATTGGCCACCGAGATCTTATGATTTAACACCTTGCGACTTCTTCCTTTGGGGCCACGTGAAAGATAAGGTCTACTCCAACAGCCCAGCGTCGATCCAAACCTCAAAGATAGAATTCGTGAGGCTATCGAAGACATAGGGCAGCCACTTTGAGATTTGGTTATGGAAAACTTCATGAAAAGGGTATGGTCCTGTAAGCGTGGTCGTGGTGGACATTTGGCTGATGTTGTTTTTCATTATTAACGGTATACCTTCCTCTTTATTATGAAATAAACATCCGATCATTTATCTAAAAAAATTGCATTTTTCTTTGAATACAAAAATAACACCTTTTGTTGGAAAATCCTGCATATAGAAAATTTTAAATGTGTACCTTACTATTCTTTGTCTAGAGTTCGGAAACTGAAAGTGCTAACCCAAATTTTGATTTATAAAAATAAACTATTAAATGCTGAACCACGGTGAATATAATTTTTTACAGATAACTCACCTCCTCTAAAAATGTAAATAGAAATGAAGAAATTCAGTCTAACAAGATTCTGCATTCAAATGCAAATTTGCCCATGATATGATTAATAACCCAACATAGTGGAGTGGAGTGTATAAAAACTAAGTGTGTTCTATTTCAACCACCACGCACACGAGGAGAATATTTATTAGCTTTGCTACATTTCTTGGAAATTTTCACCACATGCTCACAAAATTACTTTCGATTATAAAAACATAAATATTACAATTTATACATTCACTGAATTTCTTTCTTTTTATACCCTCCACCTTAGTCATTCCGTTTGAAACACCTTGAAATATTCGTCGGAGACCCCATAAAGTATATACATATATTCTGTGTCAGGTAAAATTCTATGACGATCTTGCCATGTCCGTCAATACGTCTGCTTGTTGAAAGCACGCTAGCTGCCGAACGAAATGAGCTAAGAGGTTGTTATAGATTCTTTTTGGTTGTTATCATTATTACAAATCGTATAACTTAACTAACAACAAATACAGTGGTTTTTAAATATCAATCAATCATACGTCACCTAAGTCAAAAATCATTTCCGATTCTCAGATACTTAAATTCTTTCTTTACTCTATCGTACCTCGTGGCGATAACATCTAAAAAAAACCCGAGTCAAGTAATTAATATCTGTTCTGATTCTGATCAAGTGAAATTTTGTGATGGTTACAAATGACCTTATCAATTAAGTTTTCACCAAACTTTGATCTACAAAATTTGGCGTGTTTTGGTAAGATAGAATCAAACTAATAGTGAGTTGGAATAATTGAACGTAGTTAATTTCAAACAGTCCTATAAATCTTAAAATCAACGCCTATCAAGCTATCATAAGGACAATGATCTGCAGAGCACCCTTACTCATGTTTCAATTAAGTGGTAATAATTATAATTCTGCCTTATTTTACAGAACTCCTTTGTTTTATTATTTTATTTCTTTATTAGGAGTGAGGAGGCTTTTGTCGTTGTTCTGTACTTTGATTTTTATCTAGAATAAACATTCATCCCCTTTGGGGATTCAATTACTTACTCAACTATGTAGTAAAGGCATATTCCGTTTTTTCTTCTTGTTTGCATTGAAGTCCCAGTAATCACCTAAAGCCCAACAATCCAGATCCACAAATATATGTATGTCGGCGAGAAATGGCAAAACAATCAGGGTGAACATAATTCGCGGTCTTAATTTTACATTCAAGTAATTTACGGAAACTTTTGATCTTAATTTTACATTCAAGTAATTTACTGAAACTATTCAAGTTTCTTTTAAAAAACACTTAAACCAAAATTGTCACTTTTGCTTTCACGTCAATATTTTTTCTCTTTACCATTTTGATTTTATCTTTGTTTTGGTTCAATATTTCGTTTTACTGATTTATTCTTCATTTCGTGTTCCTTTTCAATCCTCTATTGTGAATGATCGAATGTTAAATTAGAAACATATCAAGAAAAGACAAATGAAGGAATTCTGAACCAAACCAAAAACCAGTAGAACGTAAGAAAGAAAGAAAACAGAAAGTCAAACAAAAAACAACAACTATTGATTCACCTTAGTAAGAGAGCAAAGTGTAAAAATACTCAAAGTTGTCATGTAAAATTTAATGTCTCGCATGAGATAAAAAACCATTGATCGATCATTCCTTGTATTTATACACTCCACGAGAGTATTATGTCTTTGTGCATTTGTTTGTAACACCCAAAAGGAAGCGAGATAGACCCATTGTTAATTATACCGATCGACTTAGAATCACTTTTTGAATCGATTTAACGATGTCCGTCCGTCCGTCCGTCTGTCCATCTATTCTTGTAATCAAAGTACAGGTCGCAATTGTAGCCAGAACCAAATGAAACTTTGCACAACAAAGTTTTTCGGGATAAGGACGAACGCTACTTAATTTGAAGAAAATCGGTTCAGATTTGGATATAGCCCCCATACGAATTTCACTCCCGATTTGACTCTTTTCACGCTAGATACCACATATTAAAACTGATTTTCCTCAAACTTGGCAAAACATCTTACATTTCAACTAGAAACACCTATGGTGCAAATTGGGCAGATCGGTTCAGATTTAGATATAGCCCCCATACGAATTTCACTCCCGATTTGACTTTTTCTGTTGTAGAAACCACATATTTTAACAGATGTGCTTCAAAATTGGCAAAATATCTTATATTTCAACTAGAAACACCCACGGTGAAAATTAGCCAGATCGGTTCAGATTTAGATATAGCCCCCATACGAATTTCACTCCCGATTTGACTTTTTCTGCTGTAGAAACCACATATTTTAACAGATGTGCTTCAAAATTGGCAAAATATCTTATATTTCAACTAGAAACACCCACGGTGAAAATTAGCCAGATCGGTTCAGATTTAGATATAGCCCCCATACGAATTTCACTCCCGATTTGACTTTTTCTGCTGTAGAAACCACATATTTTAACAGATCTTCTTCAAAATTGGCAAAACATCTTCTATTTAAACTAGAAACACCCATGAAACAGACCAAATGAGCCAGATCGGTTCAGATTTAGATATAGCCCACATACGAATTTCACTCCCGATTCGAGTTTTCCGCTCCAGATTTTCTTCAAATTTGGCAAAATATCTTATATTTGCATGAGAAACACCCAGGATGAAAATGAGTCAGATCGGTTCAGATTTATATATAGCTCCTATACAAATTTCGCTCCCGACTTGATTTTTCCGCCCCAGAAACCACGTATTTTCATCGAATTACTTAAAATTGAGAACTGGAAGAACCTATTGTGAAATGGGTCACTTCATTCCATGTTTGGATATAGCCGTGATACAAATATTCTTTTCGATTTGACAAATTGAACCAGGACATATTAGCCTATGATTAGGAAACATACGAAAATTCTTCCCGTTTTCACTTTTTTCCGAATTGAATTGTATTCTGATAGAAAGTGGAGTGTATCATATAGTCGGCCCCGCCCGACTTTAGCCTTTCCTTACTGGTTTTTTGTTAGAGAATAAGACAAATAGATATAAGTATCCTTAAGATTAACCGTAGTATAAATCCATTTAGACTAAGTTTTTTTATGAAATTGAATTTCTAATTTTTTTAAATATAAGAGGAAGGTGTTTCCAAATGAAGTGCCAAAATGTGTAGCGTTGATTAGTTCTCCCAGGGGTAATCGAAAATACCAGAGTCTGAAGATTACCAAGGATGGGCGGGAATCACACTCGATTTGTGACAGAACACCTAGTCACTAAGTAAGTATTTGGCTGATGGAAATTGTTTTTATTAAATCACAGTATTATTCTGCTCTATAAAATAATTTTATGGTGAATTGAAGAGGCATGATGATTCTTTACTGTGTTCACGTGTTCCATGTATGATAAACTTAAGAACCACGCCAGTCCGACAAGAGCTAGTCGAAGTAAATACCAGTATGCCGCCCTTAGTTTATGGTTTATGGTAATGGTGATCCAAAACGGCACGTAACAAGGTTCAAACTTTCAGTAAATATATCTTATGGTTGCAGATCGCTCGGGCAAAATCGGCCCAGGGCAAAAAAAAAATCCCTAACAAGAACTGAAAATACCCTCTAATATTTATATTATTCAATTTTTTTCTTTTCTGCCTTTATACACTTGAAATTTTAATAATGAAGCAATGCAATTTACTTAAAACAGCGCGCAAAAGTATGCCTTTTAATTTGAAATAGTAAACAAATATAGTAGTGTGCATAAAAAGTCACAATTTGCCTAATATGGTTCCGCACTTCCATGTAAAGTCGACAGCCACTAATCTGGCGGTAATACTGTGGAATGCACTCTCTGATGGAGGGTTCGGCCCGGTCGAAATGCACCTTTTTTACTTGTTTTAATACACATGTTGCCGACAATCCTCATCAAACCTAATAACTGTATGATTTTAGATAACTTGATAATTGTATGATTGATCTGTGACTATAGAATTGTTGTGCAATTATTATATTTTGGTCATACCAATCGTTTTCGCAACTATAATGATCACAATCATATTATTATAAAATATCAACTACATTGATTGTCCAAACCATGTTATTGTTAAAATTAATTTAAAGACAAAATAATATAATTGCGAGAAAAAATTTGATTGTAAACAATATATAGGGTCCGCCATCTAAAGTTTTTTTCAACTATTCAACCGTTGGACTATCATTTGTGGGGTGGCCGAGGCAGCCATTTGAATGAAGTTATTTTCCATTATTAACCGGAAGGATTGTACTTTCAAATAAAAAAAAGAAACTTGAGAAAATATTCAGTAGTTTTTTATAGCATTTTCAAAAAAAAAAAAGTTATTTGATGAAATATGTGGTTTCTAAAGCGAAAAAAGCAAATCATAAGAAACATTGGTATGGGAGCTATATAAAGGGTCCGCCATCTAACGTTTTTTTTTCAACTATTCAACCGTTGGGGTGCCCGAGGCAGCCATTTGAATGAAATTATTTTCCATTATTAACCGGAAGGATTGTACTTTCAAATAAAAAAAGAAATTTGAGAAAATATTCAGCAGTTTTTTTTATAGCATTTTCAAAAAAATATATGCCAGTTAGAATGATAGTGATCTATGTCAAAAATCCCAAATGATTAAGATACATGCCACAATATATCTCTTTAGTCTCTAATTTAAGAACTTTTACTTTTGACATTTATAAACAAGTAAGGAAAGGCTAAAGTCGGGCGGGGCCGACTCTATTATACACTCCACTTTCTATCCGAATAAAATTCAATTCGGTAAAAAAGTGAAAGCGGGAAGGATTTTTGTATCCTGTAAATGTATGTGTTTGACAAAAAATGTTAAATCGGAAAGGACATTTGTATGGGGGTATATTGAAACCTGGAATGAAATAGGTGAAATATAAAGTGTATAGTTTGGCCAAAATCGGTTAAACATTTGGGAGCAACATTTGTATCTGGGCTATATCTAAATCTGAACCGATCTTACCCACTTTCACCATATGTTTTTTAGTTGGATTATAAGATGTTGTGGCAATTTTAAAGAAAATCGGGTACAATATGTGGTTTCTAGAGCGGAAAATGTCAAATCGGGAGTGAGATTTGTATGGGAGCTATATCTAAATCTGAACCGATCTTACCCAATTTCTGCATAGGTGTTTCTAGTTGGATTGTGAGATATTGTGCCAAATTTAAAGAAAATCGGGTACAATATGTGGTTTCTAGAGCGGAAAATGTCAAATCGGGATCTAGGTTTGTATGGCGGCTATATCTAAATATGAACCGATCTTATCCAAATTCTGCACAAGTGTTTCTAGTTAGATTATATGCTGTTGTGCTAAATTTAAAGAAAATCGGGTACAATATGTGGTTTCTAGAGCGGAAAATGTCAAATCGGGAGTGAGATTTGTATGGGAGCTATATCTAAATCTGAACCGATCTTACCCAATTTCTGCATAGTTGTTTCTAGTTGGATTATGAGATATTGTGCCAAATTTAAAGAAAATCGGGTACAATATGTGGTTTGTAGAGCGGAAAATGTCAAATCGAGCGATATTTGTATGGGGCCTATGTCTAAATCTGAACCGATCGTACCCAATTTCTGCATAGGTGTTTCTAGTTGGATTGTGAGATATTGTGCCAAATTTAAAGTAAATCGGGTACAATAGAGCGGAAAATGTCAAATCGGGATCGAGATTTGTATTGGGGCTATATCTAAATCTGAACCGATCTTATCCAATTTCTGCACAAGTGTTTCTAGTTAGATTATATGCTGTTGTGCAAAATTTAAAGAAAATCGGGTACAATATGTGGTTTCTAGAGCGGAAAATGTCAAATCGGGAGCGACATTTGTATGAGGGCTATATCTATATCTGAACCGATCTTACCCAATTTCTGCATAGGTGTTTCTAGTTGGATTGTGAGATATTATGCCAAATTTAAAGAAAATCGGGTACAATATGTGGTTTCTAGAGCGGAAAATGTCAAATCGAGCGATATTTGTATGGGGGCTATATATAAATCTAAACCGATTTGCCTCAACTTAAATAGCGTTCGTCCTTGATCCACAAAACTTATATGTGCCAATTTTTGTTAAGATCGGAGTATAATTGCGACCTGTAATTTGATTACAACAATAGATGGACAGACGGACGGACATTGCTAAATCGACTCAGAAAGCGATTCTAAGCCGATCTGTACCATAAACGATGGGTCTAACACGTTTCCTTTTGGGTGTTACAAACAAATGCACAAAGACATAATACTCTCGTGGAGTGTATAAAAATGTACCCTTATAATGACAGTTCTCATTTTATGCACACCAAAATTGTCTTTAGTGTTAGTTTGAAAGTGGTCTAAGTCACACTATATCCACTAATATTGATGTGGCGATACACCCTGTGGTGTAGGGTATAACAATGTGGTAGTCTGCAGCCAAGTAATAAATGTCACCATGTCATTTGTAAATAAATTTGCACTCTATTAAATATAGATGCAAAATGGTCTTGAGCCAGGATAATATCCCAGTTGAGATCAAATAAGGTATTTTTGTTTTCTTTAATTTTTGGTAAGGAAGTATTATTTTTTATAACAAACATACACATTCCCATGTCATTTAAAAATTCAGTAAACAATTCATTCTTTCGCCCGAATGGGTGAAGCAATAAACTTTAAATAGTCAATAACTCACGACTATGTGACTTGAGGTGTTTTTGCAGTACACCGACGATATGATGGAATTTTTACCAACAGTTTTTGGGCATTGATATACATTATATTTGAAAATCCGTAATATACAAGTCTTCAACAATATAAAATTGTATTAAAAAAATTCATCCAAACGCTAGTAGAAAGTCGCTAAAATTCCTGCTAATCACCAAAACACAATTTTGCCGCGTTTGCCTTTAAAAAGCGTTAGATTTAGTGGGAATCAAATTGGAAACACTGTTCATTTTGGAGATGCAATTTTTGGGCATAACTAATATAAAATATAATTGCTACAGCAAAGAAAATTTTTGAAACAGGGTATTCCTTAATTCGCTATATTGCCGAAGGAAACACTTTAACTGCGTGTTCCCAAAGATCGTTATAATTTATGGAAGTTTTATCAAGACTTATTATTTTTTGGTCGTAAAACAATTTTCATAATGGTGCTTAATGTGCAGTCGTCGCTTCTCTGCACGTGTAGACATCTACACGTATTTTAATGTGAGAATTTCATTTGTCAATAAAGGCAAACAAAAAGCAAGAACAACAACAGGTTTCCTGTGTATGAGACTTACGCCTTACATATATTAAGCTGGCTACAAAAAAGGTGTGTATGTGCCCGTATAATATGGAAGTTTGGATTGTTTTATGCCTAGTATCAACATCACGGTTGTTCGTTGGCTGACCGTTTAGAAAAAACAAGTATGTAGGCTTAAGTCAGCTAAACCGACTTATATATACCCTCACTCTCAGAGAACATGTATACGCAGGGCCGTACGTAGGATTTTCCCCTGGGGGGGGGGAGTTGGGGCTATCATCTAGTTTAACAAAAAATAAATCAATTTTCAATCAATGTTTAATTTTTCTCGTGAAGTCTAGTCAGTCTATGGCGCAACGATAAATGACGTTAATTTGACTATGTGTGATAAGGTGAGCGTTTGGACACCATTCATATTTTATTATCAGGGTCTTCGAGAAATATTTTGCTACATTCATCGGCAAAATTGCATTTCAGTAATCCATCTATTAGTACACTCAAAGGAATTTGTCAGTAAAAGAAAGCAGAAAGTCTACTGAAAGTTCAGATTTTCTGCTGAAAAATAGACAGCAGATTTGCTGTTTTTGTTTTTGGCAATATAGAAAAGACTTTAAGCATATGTACAGAAAAGTATGACCACTTAAATATACATGTTAACAAAACTCTTTTGAATAAAAGTTATTATAATGTAATTTATTACCACGGAATGATATTGCGATTGTCTTTTTAATGATACGCCTATTGTCCCAAGTAGGGGAATTCCCGGGAAAAACGAATAGGGAATTCGCGGACCCCAATTTTCCGGGAATACGGGAAATATTAATAAATATTTTTTTGTTTATCTTGAGCACTAACTAAGTTCTACCATATAAATGGGAAATTGTAGATATATTTCAAATGCATATATTTAAATTACTGACAATAATAGTGACCAATTGATACTATGGCTGACATAGTGCCATCTTGTTTAACATTAAATTTCTTGCTTTCCCAAAAAATCGACGAAATAAAAGGTGAAAATCTTCTCAAAGACGAATTTACATATGAAACCATTAAGAAATGATCTAAAAATAGGAATAAAAATAAAATTGGCATCTGGAACCTTTCAAGAGAAATCTAATATGAATAGAAATATACCCGATATATTTAAATTACCCTTTGTAAGAACTAATGACTGCACTATTTCAATGTTTATATTTTTATGAATTTATTTAATTAAAATTAACATTTTTAATGTTTCTGTTGCATTCACAATTTAGAATATTTTCCCCCTGTTCCTGTAAAATAGTTTCCTCTCTAGATTCTAGACGAATGAATTTTCTAAATTGAAGACGCCATAACAATATCAGTCATACAGGTTCTTTGTTTCTTTAAACATTTTTTTATTTTGAATCTAGTGTGCGTGTCAGTTCACTTGTGATTACAATGCCCAATATTATAACTCCTTCAATTCTGACTATTTGTCTAGAGTAAAATATTTGTAAAATGAAAAATAATTTCTAAAATATTTGACCAAAAACATTCTTTTTTAATTTGTAATATGTCAGTATTTCTCACTCATTCATTTATTTCTTATATTATTATACTATTTTCGTAATAACAACTACAATAATAAAAAATATTTCGTATTAGATTATTAGTATTTTGTTTTGTTCTTCTCGATCACTTGTACCATATAGTTTACTTTTTGATAATTTTCAATATGAATGTAATTATTGCATCATCAAAAAAAATCACACCTGTTACTAAATGTTGATATTTTAAACCATATTGGACATACATCCCGGGAATGAAAATTTTCATTCCCGTTTTCCCGGGAAATGAAAAAAGTCCGGGAAACCCCAAACCCTAGTCCCAAGCTAATATAAAAGGAACGCTTATCTATTTTTATATTTTAATTACCAGCAGTCAATTTTATTTTTTTTTTTTGAATGGTGATGTAAGATTGCAGAATAATGATATTGCGATTGTCTTTTTAATGATACGCCTATTGTCCCAAGTAGGGGAATTCCCGGGAAAAACGAATAGGGAATTCGCGGACCCCAATTTTCCGGGAATACGGGAAATATTAATAAATATTTTTTTGTTTATCTTGAGCACTAATTAAGTTCTACCATATAAATGGGAAATTGTAGATATATTTTGTAACGACGAGTTTCCTCTGGTTGCTGGGGTTCAGCTCGCGGGGGAAGGGTTTGTCACAGAAATTTATTTATGTAGCGACAGAGAGTAAAAAACGACTGTGTTTCAGTTTATCCCAATATAAGGGGTTTTATTGAATTATCCTATAGAGAGCGATAACAACGTTCTTAATACTAGAGTGGGAGATATGGCTGTACTGGACACGGATCACGGTGTGGGGTTTGTTGATTGATGAGCGGTGTGGTGAGAAGAACTGCGATGGGGAGGTGTGGTGAGGATCAGCTGTCCAAAAGACGGCTCCTCTTGGGGACTTGAGGGTGGGGACCTGTGACGGCCCTCCAATCAGAGACACGTATGTAGAGGCCTCGTCGGCCCTCTAAGTAGTCGGACGCGGAAGTATAGATAGCGAAGAGGCCACGTCGGCACTCTAGTCAGACGCACGCGAAAACTAAATAACGTAGAGACCACGTCGGCCCTCTAGTCAGACGCACACGAAAGTTAATCGACGTAGAGACCACGTCGGCCCTCTAATTAGACGCACGCGGAAACTAAATAACGTAGAGACCACGTCGGCCCTCTAATTAGACGCACGCGGAAACTAAATAACGTAGAGACCACGTCGGCCCTCTAATTAGACGCACGCGGAAACTAAATAACGTAGAGACCACGTCGGCACTCTAAGTTAACACACGCGAAAACTATATAACGAAGAGACCACGTCGGCACTCTAGTCAGACGCACGCGAAGATTATATAACGAAGAGACCACGTCGGCACTCTAGTCAGACGCACGCGAAAACTATATAACGAAGAGACCACGTCGGCACTCTAAGTTGACACACGCGAAAACTATATAACGAAGAGACCACGTCGGCACTCTAAGTTGACACGCGCGAAAACTATATAACGAAGAGACCACGTCGGCACTCTAAGTTGACACACGCGAAAACTATATAACGAAGAGACCACGTCGGCACTCTAAGTTGACACACGCGAAAACTATATAACGAAGAGACCACGTCGGCACTCTAAGTTGACACACGCGAAAACTATATAACGAAGAGACCACGTCGGCACTCTAAGTTGACACACGCGAAAACTATATAACGAAGAGACCACGTCGGCACTCTAAGTTGACACACGCGAAAACTATGTAACGAAGAGACCACGTCGGCACTCTAAGTTGACACTAAATAATTTACCAATACTCACCGACGTCTGTCCTTGTTCACTGCTCCCGACCAACTGACCTCAATTCTGGTTTTCCTCCTTCTTATATTCTTCGCGCTGTTGCTATGAGTGTGATGGCTGTGATGGGTATGCTGTGTGTGACAATCACTGCCGATCGTCATCTGTTGTGTGTGTATGTGGGTATGTGTGTGATCGTCGCTGCTTGGGTTGCTGCCCTAACGGTATCTTGTTTACAAAAAGTAGCCAAGAACTAACTGTTGCTTGTTTATCAAGACTGGTAAACAACATAATTTGACAACATTCATGCTGATGTTTTGTTCTGACTGTACCTTATGCCTATGTATTAATACAAGTACATGGTTTTTAACTTAAACTATTTATTGAACACCCTTCGTGGGACTTATAACTAGTTAACAAAAAATACCCTTCATGGGACTTATAACTATGGTATAATTATAACTAAAATATACCCTTCAAGGGACTTAAACTAAAAGAACAAAAATAAATACCCTTCATGGGACTTATAACTATAAGAAACAAATAAAGTTAATGAGCCTTCTAGGCGATTATATGTGGGGCCGAAAACGACTCCGGACTTTCGTCGTCACACTGCCCCCCCTCATCGTGACATGATGATAACCGTACCTTGGCGGTTAATTAATATACGGTACCGGTTATCATCAAGTTCTACCAAAGTGCTCGACCTGCTGTGGGGAATGTGCTCCTTCACCGCCTTCCGGACCAGTGGTACCAGCCACTGCCTAACATTTGGTGCCAGTTTCTGCCGGCACAGGAAGAACGGTTCGTCATCCGGGGATACGGCGCGGTACGGCGGTGTGCCCGGACTTCGCACACTGGTAAGGCGCGCGTTCATCCTTCCTCCGCCGTTGACCTTACTACTTTCAATATCGTTGGTGCCGGACCGGGGGGATGATGTTGTGCTGGGTGATGAGGGCGATGAGGACGATGAGGAAGATGAGGAAGATGAGGAAGATGAGGACGATGAGGAAGATGATGAAGATGGGGATGAGGAGGACGATGAGGAGTAAATCTCATATATTGGTGGTGCCTCCTTTTGTCGGGGTGACTCATACTGGAGTGGGGAAATACAGGGGGATGGTGTTGCGGGGTAAGATCTCAGCCCACCTCGTGGGGGTGTCGCTGCATCGTCGCTCGATAGGACGATCACCTCGTCATCATCCGAAACAGGAGAAGTCACTGGGCAGTACGGGGTTCGTTCCTCTTCTCCGGGTCCCTGTGCCGCACGGATTTCTTCGTTGGTGAGCCGCGTGAGGACCACGTAACAGGGCGGCAGCATGGGAGGAGTGGTAGGTCGGATTCCCGACGTGTTGGCCTCCCGCGGTTTACCGAGACCCTTTACTTGTCGGCGGTTAGTCTGTTGGCGCTCACTCCTACGAGGGATGATTCCCTCTTGCATCTGCCACTTCTCCTTGCAGTAGGCCTTGGTTTTTGCTGGTTGGGCTCTGTCCATTTTGTGAGATTTTTGTTTTTTTTTCTGTGGAAGAAAAGGGTAAGATTGTTAGCCTAGGTAATGGTTGTGAATGGGGTTATAGTGTCAATAAATGGTTTAATTTCGCTGAGATGCGCGTTTCGTATATCGTTTTTCTTCCGACCCTGAACGCGAACGATTACCGGGGATACGAAATCCAAAACCTCGTACGGACCATCGAACTTAGGGGCTAACTTGGCGGCGAAGTTTTCGACGGCTCGTGATAATGGGTGCTGTCGAATTAAAACTAGATCCCCAATCTTCGGTTTCCATGGACGGCGGCGGAGATTATAGTATCGGCGCTGGTCTTCCGCTGCTTTACCCAGTTGGTTGCGTACAATCTTAAATATCTCCTGTAGTTCCTTGGCCTTTCCGTCTGGCGTTTGTTCGATGGCTCCCGTCCCAGTTACCAGTTCGTCGTACAATGCGTTTGGGAGGCGAGGCTCTCGACCTTGTACAAGGAAAGCGGGACTGTATCCGGTGGATTCCGAGGTACTGCTGTTGACGGCCAAACTGATTTCGGGCAAGTAGTCATCCCATCTATTATGTTTATTTTCCGCAATCTGAGCGATCATCATCTTTACCGTTCGATTTGCTCTTTCGGTTGGGTTCTCCTGAGGACAGTATGGTGCCGTAAACTGCTGATGGACTCCGACCTCGCTGAGATACTTCTGGAGGATTCGACTGGTGAACTGGCTTCCATTATCAGTTATTAGCACTTTGGGCATTCCAAATCTGGCCAGAATACGTTCTCGGAAGGACTTCACCACATTGTCTGCGGTTGCCTTCCGAAGTGGGATTAGCTCGACCCATTTGGAAAAACGATCGAAGAACACCAGAAGCATAGAGTTCCCATGCTTTGTCCGAGGAAGAGGGCCTACAAAATCGGCACATACGGTAGCCCAGGGCTCTTCGGGTATTGTCACCAACATTTCTCCTGCAGGGGCGATCTGACTTGGTTTGTATTGTTGGCACGATTCACAGCTCCGTACGAATCTGGTTATGTCGCGAATCATCCCAGGCCAATAATATCGGTTGCATACCCGATTAATAGTTTTCCGGATACCCTGATGCCCAGCAGCCGGTTGGCTGTGGTTTTCCTGTAATACACGTTCTCGTAGGTGGGTGGCCACGCATAGCTTCCAAGGGGTACAGTCTTCATCGTTCGGATGTCTAGTTATGTGTCGGAAAAGTTGAGTTCCGACTATGGCATAATCAGCGAATTTCTCCGGTTGCTCCTTCATTTCCCGTAGCTTTTTCTGGAGCCACGGACATGTGGTTGACGTTTCCGTTATTGCCCGATGGAGCGTTTCCAGCGGTTGGCGCGATAAGGCGTCGGCGACCACATTGTATCTTCCTTTCCTATACTGTACGGTGAAATTGTGTTGCTGTAGCTCTAGAGCCCATCGAGCGAGACGTCCAGTCGGATTATCAATGGAATTCAGCCATTTAAGAGACAAATGATCCGTAATAACGTGGAACCTGTATCCCTCGAGGTATGGTCGCATTTTCCTGATTCCCCAAACGATGGCCAGACATTCCTTTTCTGTGGCGGAATAGTTTTTCTCAGCTCCATTCAGGGTCCGGCTGGCGTAAGCGATTACTCGTTCACCATCCTCCAGTTCCTGAGTCAAAACGGCACCTAATCCATAGTCGCTCGCATCTGTTTGTAAGATGAATGTCTTCGAAAAATCAGGGCATGCCAGAACCGGTGCTTCCGTAAGCTTGGCCTTCAGTACTTCAAAAACGGTTTGTTGATCCTCAGTCCACCTCCAGTGTTTACCCTTCTTAAGTAGCGACGTGAGTGGGTGTGCAAGTGTGGCAAAGTCGGGCACAAAACGGCGGTACCAGGACACTACTCCTAGAAAACGACGTAATTCCTTTAATGTGTTTGGGGCGGACATCTCCTGTATCGCTGCTACTTTATCTGGATCCGTATGGATTCCTTCCGCACTAACGACATGTCCTAGGTACTTAGTTTCTCGCTTGAAAAACTCGCATTTTTCAGGATTAATCCTTAGGTTCGCTGCTCGAAGTCGGCGGAATACTTCCCCCAGATTCTTTAAATGTTCTTCCAGTGTCTTACCCGTGACAATAATGTCAAATAGGCAAATGCGTACGGTTCCATTTCCGGTCCGATCACACCATCTAGCGCTCGTTGGAACGTCGCCGGAGCAGAGTGTAATCCAAAGGGCATAACACGCCATTGGTATAAGCCACGACCGGCGACCGTAAAAGCCGTATACTTCTTGCTAGCTTCATCCAGGGGAATCTGCCAGTATCCATCTTTTAGATCAAGACTGCTAACGTATGTGGCCTCGCGGAGGCGATCTAATATGGACGAGATTCGGGGCAAAGGGTATGCATCTGGGTCTGATTTACTGTTTAGATGTCGAAAATCCATGCAGAGTCTCCAGGTTCCGCTCTTTTTTTGTGCTAGGGTGATTGGGGAACTGTACGGACTTCGGGAAGGCTCGATATAGCCATTGGTTAACAGTTCGTTGATCTTTTCATCTATGATCGCTTGCATTGCAGGATTACGGGCAGCGTAGCGTAACTTGAACGGACGGTCGTCCGTCATTACAATCCTATGGGTAGCCGCGGTGGACACTCCGTGTAATTCTCGGAACTTCTGGAGCTCTTCCTCAATGAAGGTTCTGACTCTGTGTTGCTGCTCGACGTTGGGGTCACTTACTGGTAAATGTGTGCATGGTGGGGTGCGACTTCCGTTGATGTAGACGGTGTTTCGGGTATTGTCATGGCTGGTGGGTTGGATGTGGTGGTTAAGTGGAGGTTACGATCGGAGACAACCTGCTGGGCGGCGCCATCGCCTAAGCTCTGAAAATTGCATGATAGACCAGCCAACACTATGCTGGTATTACATTTAGCCAAGAAATCTAAGCCGAGTATGACATCCTCGGTGGCTTCGGGCATGACGAGAAAAGTCTCGGAGATTTGAAGCCCTCCGATTTCGATGGACGTTGTCAAAGCTGTATCGATTTGGCGATGGGTTCCATCTGCGAGGGTCACCCGAGAGCTGTTCGCATGTCGCCAACTTCTATCGGATAACGTGTCCGCAAAACTTTCGCTGATAAAGCACCGAGTTGCCCCGGTGTCGACTGTGGCGGCGGCTACTTGATCCCCGAAACGGATTGTGGCCACGAGTCTGGTGGGTTCGAGATATAATGAGGTTCCTAGTTTCGAGGTGTTTCCGGCTGGGGACCCATACCTCCTCGTTCGGTACGGGTCCGATTCTCGTTTCCCGACCGGCGGCGACAGCATTGAATGGTACGTATATCTCGTCGTCCGCAGATCCAGCAAAATAGTATAGGCTCATTCTGACAGTGTGTAGCGAAATGCCCATCCTGTCCACAGCGCCGACACGCGGTTCGCGGGTTGATGCGCGGCTGTTGCATTCCTTGGATGTCGTCTGGGTTCATTCGTCGGTGTTGTTCTCTAGGGGGTTGTGAGGTAGGCGGGATACTCTCCATGTCCTCTGCCATTTCCAAGAGATCATTAAGCGTTAGGAAGTCCCTCCGGCGTATATACCATAGGTATTCCGGTAGTGCGTTACGAAAGATTCTTTCCAACTTCTGGTCTTCCGTGTAGCTGCTGTGTCTCATTAGATTTTGCATGTGAAGGGTGTAGTTTTTGAAGGATTCCCGGGGTTTTTGGCGACGTTTCCGGATCTCATCTTCTAGATGTTCGAGGTATCGTGGGGGTAAAAAGAACTTCAGCAAATCATGGCGGAACGCGGTCCACGTTCCCCAATTTTTATTATTGTTGCGGTACCACACCAGCGCCTTGCCGGTGAGTACCTCAGGCATCACAATTGCCATCCTGTTAGTTGGTATCCCATACATGCCGGCTAATTCCTCCAGCCGCTCCACGAACTCCCAGGGCTCACGTTCGCCGTCATAGCTAATTCCCCACTTTCGTACTTGGTCGGCTATGCCCTTCGTGTCCATCCCCGCGGTTGTTGTTTGTGATCTAGTTCCTCTAGTCTGCACCCTGTGGACTACGGGCTCAGGTACTTCCAGCGTATTAGTTGCCTGACAACACTCAGCCGTTGCGCAACCCTCGTTGGTACTTGCTCCCGGAACCAGCAGTGACGACGGCGTTGGGGACTTGCTTTCCCCGGCCTCGCCCGTAGTTGTCATATGTTTCCGAGGAGTGACTGGTTTAACGTCCCCGCTAGGCCGTTCGTGCTTGGCCTGAAGCTGGAGAAGTCGCTGGCGCAGCGCGGGTTCGTGATATTCTACCAGGAACAATGCGAGTCGTTTTCTTTGCTCCTCAACCGTTCCTTCGACCTCTCGTCCGAATTCCGACAGATATTTGTTGAGGTCCTCTTTGCGTAGACTGTAGGCCCAGGTTACGCGTAATGTGTCCGTCATGTCTTGGGAAATTTCTTTGTCTGTTGCCATCGGGAGTTTTTACCGTACTTGTGGGTCTAATTTTCCTCTTATGTTGATGTCGCGTGCCGAAATACCGGTAACGCACGCGTTATCCACGATTTTATTTTTTCCTTTCACTCTCTATTAGGATTGTACCGTTATATTAGGGAAACTTCGTGTTTTGGTCGTACGATAGATCTGTTTGTTAATACTCTCTGTCCCTGCTCGGGCGCCACTGTAACGACGAGTTTCCTCTGGTTGCTGGGGTTCAGCTCGCGGGGGAAGGGTTTGTCACAGAAATTTATTTATGTAGCGACAGAGAGTAAAAAACGACTGTGTTTCAGTTTATCCCAATATAAGGGGTTTTATTGAATTATCCTATAGAGAGCGATAACAACGTTCTTAATACTAGAGTGGGAGATATGGCTGTACTGGACACGGATCACGGTGTGGGGTTTGTTGATTGATGAGCGGTGTGGTGAGAAGAACTGCGATGGGGAGGTGTGGTGAGGTGTGGTGAGGATCAGCTGTCCAAAAGACGGCTCCTCTTGGGGACTTGAGGGTGGGGACCTGTGACGGCCCTCCAATCAGAGACACGTATGTAGAGGCCTCGTCGGCCCTCTAAGTAGTCGGACGCGGAAGTATAGATAGCGAAGAGGCCACGTCGGCACTCTAGTCAGACGCACGCGAAAACTAAATAACGTAGAGACCACGTCGGCCCTCTAGTCAGACGCACACGAAAGTTAATCGACGTAGAGACCACGTCGGCCCTCTAATTAGACGCACGCGGAAACTAAATAACGTAGAGACCACGTCGGCCCTCTAATTAGACGCACGCGGAAACTAAATAACGTAGAGACCACGTCGGCCCTCTAATTAGACGCACGCGGAAACTAAATAACGTAGAGACCACGTCGGCACTCTAAGTTAACACACGCGAAAACTATATAACGAAGAGACCACGTCGGCACTCTAGTCAGACGCACGCGAAGATTATATAACGAAGAGACCACGTCGGCACTCTAGTCAGACGCACGCGAAAACTATATAACGAAGAGACCACGTCGGCACTCTAAGTTGACACACGCGAAAACTATATAACGAAGAGACCACGTCGGCACTCTAAGTTGACACGCGCGAAAACTATATAACGAAGAGACCACGTCGGCACTCTAAGTTGACACACGCGAAAACTATATAACGAAGAGACCACGTCGGCACTCTAAGTTGACACACGCGAAAACTATATAACGAAGAGACCACGTCGGCACTCTAAGTTGACACACGCGAAAACTATATAACGAAGAGACCACGTCGGCACTCTAAGTTGACACACGCGAAAACTATATAACGAAGAGACCACGTCGGCACTCTAAGTTGACACACGCGAAAACTATGTAACGAAGAGACCACGTCGGCACTCTAAGTTGACACTAAATAATTTACCAATACTCACCGACGTCTGTCCTTGTTCACTGCTCCCGACCAACTGACCTCAATTCTGGTTTTCCTCCTTCTTATATTCTTCGCGCTGTTGCTATGAGTGTGATTGCTGTGATGGGTATGCTGTGTGTGACAATCACTGCCGATCGTCATCTGTTGTGTGTGTATGTGGGTATGTGTGTGATCGTCGCTGCTTGGGTTGCTGCCCTAACGGTATCTTGTTTACAAAAAGTAGCCAAGAACTAACTGTTGCTTGTTTATCAAGACTGGTAAACAACATAATTTGACAACATTCATGCTGATGTTTTGTTCTGACTGTACCTTATGCCTATGTATTAATACAAGTACATGGTTTTTAACTTAAACTATTTATTGAACACCCTTCGTGGGACTTATAACTAGTTAACAAAAAATACCCTTCATGGGACTTATAACTATGGTATAATTATAACTAAAATATACCCTTCAAGGGACTTAAACTAAAAGAACAAAAATAAATACCCTTCATGGGACTTATAACTATAAGAAACAAATAAAGTTAATGAGCCTTCTAGGCGATTATATGTGGGGCCGAAAACGACTCCGGACTTTCGTCGTCACAATTTCAAATGCATATATTTAAATTACTGACAATAATAGTGACCAATTGATACTATGGCTGACATAGTGCCATCTTGTTTAACATTAAATTTCTTGCTTTCCCAAAAAATCGACGAAATAAAAGGTGAAAATCTTCTCAAAGACGAATTTACATATGAAACCATTAAGAAATGATCTAAAAATAGGAATAAAAATAAAATTGACATCTGGAACCTTTCAAGAGAAATCTAATATGAATAGAAATATACCCGATATATTTAAATTACCCTTTGTAAGAACTAATGACTGCACTATTTCAATGTTTATATTTTTATGAATTTATTTAATTAAAATTAACATTTTTAATGTTTCTGTTGCATTCACAATTTAGAATATTTTCCCCCTGTTCCTGTAAAATAGTTTCCTCTCTAGATTCTAGACGAATGAATTTTCTAAATTGAAGACGCCATAACAATATCAGTCATACAGGTTCTTTGTTTCTTAAAACATTTTTTTATTTTGAATCTAGTGTGCGTGTCAGTTCACTTGTGATTACAATGCCCAATATTATAACTCCTTCAATTCTGACTATTTGTCTAGAGTAAAATATTTGTAAAATGAAAAATAATTTCTAAAATATTTGACCAAAAACATTCTTTTTTAATTTGTAATATGTCAGTATTTCTCACTCATTCATTTATTTCTTATATTATTATACTATTTTCGTAATAACAACTACAATAATAAAAAATATTTCGTATTAGATTATTAGTATTTTGTTTTGTTCTTCTCGATCACTTGTACCATATAGTTTACTTTTTGATAATTTTCAATATGAATGTAATTATTGCATCATCAAAAAAAATCACACCTGTTACTAAATGTTGATATTTTAAACCATATTGGACATACATCCCGGGAATGAAAATTTTCATTCCCGTTTTCCCGGGAAATGAAAAAAGTCCGGGAAACCCCAAACCCTAGTCCCAAGCTAATATAAAAGGAACGCTTATCTATTTTTATATTTTAATTACCAGCAGTCAATTTTATTTTTTTTTTTTGAATGGTGATGTAAGATTGCAGAATAACTGTTGTTATGCCAAAAAACTGTTGCAATAGCAGAAAAGTGTCTGCTGATAGGCAGCAGATAATCGCTGCTTTTTTATTAACCGACTTGTTCTCTAAGTGTAGAACTTCTTTTTTTCAAATAGTTGCTTGAAATTACATACATACATATATATTTTGAAGAAATATTACACAAAAACGATCGAATTCCTCGGCGCTTGACCCCTCTTCAGGCTCCGCATTTTTTCTATGATAAATGCAGAAAATTGGATATGCTTCTTGACAAAGTATGGACCTAAATATGATGTCTAATGAGTTTTTAATTTATACCGGAGTTACATGATTAACAGGATGTTTACTCAATCTTTATACGCATATTCCGATTAAATAAAAATATTTGGGAATGTTTCTTCACTTTTTTAATCTTTAATATGTATAAATTCGAATAACAAATACAGCTTTTTTTGTACTCTATGAAATGCAAGGCGAAAAACATGACAAAAAATCAGTAAGTTAAAACTCATTTCTTATTGTTTCGCAACTTTAAAGTAGATTTTAAAATAGGTCTCTATTATACGTAGAGAAAAATGCATTACGTAGAAACGAAATTTTAGACACATGAACATCGTTTTTGAGTTTCTTTTGTGGGAAAAAATAGTTTGTTTGCGGTAAACATGTCATCAGTTTTTGTAAATGAACAAAGAGAAATATGTCTACATATTGAGTGGCTATGAACCATTTTCTCGAAAATGAGTTTTTGATGCCAAACTATTCTCTGTCATATAAATTTGGAGAAGAAATTTTGTTCTAAAGCTTTTTTTTAATTTTTTCTGATCTGGCTATCTACTCACACGTTAATTTGTGACTGCAAAAGTGGCTATGAACATAAAAATAATATAAGTAATATAGTATAAAAATGGAGCAGCATATAACCGAAGGTGGTAATTCGCTACAACGCATTTGTTTAAAGCTTTTTTCTAGATTTATGGCATATCGCATTATCAATTTCCATCATTACGCGGTTAATAGCATTTTGGTTCCCAAGTTATCTGGCTAAAATAGGATAAATAGTGGCTGTAAAGTCAAAAATTGTGAAAAGTTTCTTTAGAAAAACCCGCGTAACTTTTTATCATATTGAGAATACCAAAATATTTTTATGGCATATGATTGCTGACTTCATTCGGAATATTTGTGTCAGAAAAGTTTCAGAATCCTGACAGAGAAAGTTTAAATATAAGCAATCGCAACCGCGATTTGTGGATTCTTCAATAATTGCAGCAATTTTCGCGACTGACTTCATAAATATTACAAGCGACATTTGTTCTTAATACACAAACAAAAATTCAGTCGGATAAGTAGACTAGATCGCGAGAAAATCATAAAACAAAAATGTCATGAGTAAAAATCAATTTAGCCATATTTGCCGCGCAAATGAAACATTTCCAAAAATATCAAATTTGTATTATTTGTTTACCACGTCCTACCGCTATATCCACTTTTTGTAAAAAATTTGGAAAAAGGGATAAAAATGGTACCATGACGGATGAAGCTAGAATCTTTAAATTCGCTGTGTACATTCCAGAAAATACATTTTCTACACAACATTGCCAACATTTCATAAAAAAATGTTATCGAGTTTTCAATAAGTCTTTATATATATGAGCATTAATGGCTATGTGCTTAATTCAACATTCATAGTGCTCAATTTTAAACGTGCAAAAGTGGCTATGAACCATAAAACCGCGAATAATAGGAAAATTCGAAAACTTTTTAACCGTAGCAATTAGTAATACTTTTTTGATTAAACTGTAGAAGAATGATTCATAATTACTCTTAAAATTAAGGAGAAAATCTGGGGTTTCGCTCTCCTGAAAAGTTGTGTTTTTGTTCATAGCCACTTATGAATATAAGCCATCGATAGATCAAACAGTTTTCTTCGTTTGTCGAAATGGATTTGTATTATCATTACAAACTCCCAAAACATTTAGAAGTAACAGAAATCTTTGTTGTTTCATATGTGATGAAAATATGTCACATCGGTTCAGATTTATATACAGCTCCATAAAAAATGTTACAAACCACTCATTTCAAACGGAATATACGAATAGCCACACCATATTATATTTGGCTTGTGAACATCTGTTGTGGAAGTGAAATATGTGGGTCAATGTTTTGATATAGCCCTTATACAAATGTCCCACTTGATTTCTATACTCAGAGAGGGGTATATCATTCGTTTGAATTGAAAGAAATTTAGAAACGCAAATTGTAAAAAATGTCTATATAAAAATTCTTAGGTTACTCCAGTACTTTTCGCAGAAACGAAGGATTTCATCTCGCCTATAGATTTTTACATAATTATTAATTTAGAGGTAAATTGCTTTTCAATGATTTCATCTCAATTAGATATACTACAAATTTGTCCAAAGTTTGGCACTCATAGTTAAGCTACGAGTTAGCATCAAACAAATTAATTGCTTTTATTAAGAATGTTTTTAGATTTCATTATGGTATCATGGCGATTCTTATCTACACTTTTTTAAAATTGCTAAAAAATTGTTTATTAAATCTCCAAACATTTATTGTAGTACACTATTAAAGGAAGTGTATGTAATTTTCGTGTTTTTACTGCAAAATTACCATTTCAGAGTTATTTTAAAATTAACTTAAAAATTCTAAATTTTATTGGTTCAGAAAATCCAGAAGGTTTTTAAAAAGTATATGTTCGAAATCTCTCTTGGGGGGTTTAACATTGGAATATGGGCTATTTGTGTGGGGGATACCAGAAGGGGCGTGACCCATCTTCGAACTAAAACTAAGTTTGGGAGAAATATTACGATGTGCAAAGTTTGAATCGATGTAACAACAATTTTAAAAATACTGTCCTTAATGAGATGATTTCCCTCTTAAAACAGAAAATGGGCTGAAAATGAGGAAGTGCGTGCAGATGTCATGAACATTTCAAAAATTTAGCACTTTCATGAACAATTCATTAAAAATATCACTGACATAATACATATAAACTTGCAATTTTTTGTTATGGCTTAATAAGACTCAGGCTAGATTTTAGTGACTTTTTTCTCGATTACATTCGCACCTGGCGGGATATTTTGAGAATACGCATAAAACAAACCAAATCCAAACATTCATTTTACTAACGAATTCATTTTATCATGAAAACGAAGCCAGCTTAATGTATGTATTTTTTTTTTCGTCTAAACATTCACACAACTCCATACACAAACGGCTGTAACAAAGAAAATATACTCCTTACGGTAAATTATATTTTAGATGCAATTATCGTAAAATATTAATTAAATTATAAACACAAAATTCTCAAATAACTTTTATGTTTACGGAACAAACACATCAAGAATATGGGCCATGAAAACCCGAAGACTTCCTAAACACACTCGTTAAACTGAACATTAAATTGTCGACTTCCTTTTGTGTGCAAATATTCTGATTATTTTCTTTAATATCATAATGTATTGAAAAGTGATAATAGTAATTAACCCGGAAACTGGATATGTTGTTACAATTATATTATTGCTGTTTTCGAACATAGGCAATATCACAAGTCTCAGTTTCCAAACTCAGTGAAAGTATGTGGAAATATACTGTCGCTCCCCATTTAATTTGTTCCGCCCAATAAACTTCTTATTTTACCCGATTTTGGTACAACAAGTTATATTACAATTAGAAACATCTATGGTGAAAGTGGGTCACATCGATTCAGATGTGTTAATTACGTTATAATTGTGCCCAATGTTAGGGAAATTTCCCTATTGTAGGGATATTTTCTGCTAAACAGTCTGCTAGTGAAAAAAGGACGGTTTTTTTTATCCGAAATATACACCCAGAAAAATAGCATTTCTAAATCTGAGTCAGATCCATACTACAATTTACAAATTTGCGTAAAGTTCCCTCCTTTCAAAGCCATGGTAAATAGTTTATTTACTAGAAATAGGGTAGTAAATTTACTTAAAAACATTTCGTATTGGTGTGGAAGAATATTTCCAAGGTTTTAAGTAAGAAAAAAAATCAAAAATTTTTTGTATTGAAAAAATCCATTTACGAAATTTTAACTTAAAATGTTTTTTTCCTAAAAATAAGTTAAGCTGAAATTTATTCCGAGTTCTTCATACATACAAGTATTAATGAACTTATAAAAAATCGCTTGAAATTGTTTGGAGTAAGAATTGGAATTTGATTTGAGTAAAAATGTACTTGGTTTGAGGAAAAACTTACTGGAATTTTCCTCAGTTTGAGAAAATATTTACTCGGTTTGAGGAAGATTGAACTCGAAACAAGTTAAAAGCATGTACTACTTTCAAGAAAAGTTTGAACGTGATATGAGGAAATATTGCTTTAGCGCTATACGAAGTCCAATTTTCCTAAATTTTAGTTCATTTTAACTTATTATAGTGTTATCTTTTTTCTGAGTGTAGGGAGCTTTTACTCTGGCTTTCGTTACGAACGGTCGCAAACTATCGCAACTAATAAAGAGTGCTTTTAAAAACTTCTCTCACAACTGAAAGTTTGTTAAATAATTTTTATTTAAAGTTCTGTGTGAGCATAAAATTTCTATATTGGAAAACAAAATAAAGAAATCCTACATGGTCCGTGGGCCTCCGAAGATTGGGGCTCGCCCAAAGAGCAGGGCAAATGCTTTTAAACACATCAAGCCGTCTATGGTATATGGTGGTGGTATTGTTTCTGGTCGACCATCAACATCAGGAAGTAACAGGTTCAGCATATTATCCCCTCCAGACGATATGGATGTAGCTACAAACTTTGTGGAGGAGGAGAGAACTAAATATTCCACAGTGGATGATGCTGTATACAAGGTACAGTTTCTTCGCAAAAACCCCTTCGCCCTTCTTACTAGGAAAATGTAAAAACAATGTTATCGTCTTATGGAGGACCTAGAAGCCAAAAAACTATAACAATAATATTCCAATGCTGAAACTGTCTAAAAAAGGCCTGCAGTTTTTTCTTGCTTTAAATGCAAAAGTTCGTGCACACTATCTTGAAGTTCGTGATAAAGCAACAACAAAACAAACTAGGTCAGCACCCACAACTCGGAGAATCTCGAGTACTCGAGAAACAACAACACCAACCACTATCAACATAGCGAAAACTCGCGATCTTACGCTGCTCAAGTAAGAAACGATAATAGTAGCGATCCCTTTAAAGCCGTGAAAGCTAAACCTATCTCATGGAAAGATATTCCACAACAAATTTCGTAAGGTCATACCAAGGAGGAAGACGTCAAATAATAGTGGAGACACAGATACTTTCATTTTTGTTGTATGTGGTAAAGGGTGTTTTTTATTGGGGTATAGAACTTTAAGTTGGCATCACCATTTTGTCAGCTGTCAAGTGATTAATATTTAGTTTGGTTTGCCATTTCATCATGAACAGGTTGACAAAAGAAAAACGCTTGCAAATCGTGCAAATTTATTTCGAAAGTAATGGTTCAGTTCGCGAAGTTCACCATTTTATGGTCGACATAATCGTCCATCAGAGCAATTAATTCGGTTAACCATGGATCGTTTTCGCACTACGTTTACTCTATGTGATAATACACATCCGCAGAGACGTCGAACAGTGCGCACAGAAGAAACAATTGCCGCTGTAGAGCAAAGTGTTGAAGAGGACCCGAAGGAATCGATTCGCCACCGTGCACAGCAATTGGAGCTGCACAGCAATTGGAGAAAGTGGTTGAAAATTGGACCTGTAGAATTGGCTATATTCGAGCCAGCCGCGGCGGCCACATGCCCGAAATCATATTTAAACATTAATGGCATAAAATTATCCTTCCAATAAAGCCAAATTGATGGACATTAAAACGATTTTCTTGTGTTTTATTTCAATTCGAAGTTCTATACCTCAATAAAAAACACCCTATATTATATTTTCAATAATATGTTAAATATAAATAGTGATTGTAGGTTTAGCGGCAACAAACCCACCTTGAGAGAAGTTGCAAATCTTTTCGACATGTCTTTATCAAGTGCCCACACAATTATCAATAAAATATTGAAATTTCTTGTAATGATATTGCTCCGGAAGTTATAAAGTTTCCACAAACGAGTGACGAAAAGGAAGCCGTGGCTAAAGAGTTCCAAAAAGTTATAAAACATTGATATTAAACATATATCAAATTGCTAAACAAATTTGTTTTCCAGATGTCTGGATTCCCTAACGTCTTGGGTTGAGTGGATGGGAGCTACATTTCTGTAAGGACACCAAAGCATAAGATTCGATCCACATACGCTAATAGACATGATTGTGTTTCAATAACAATGCAGGCAATTTGTGATTACAAGTTGCGATTCCTGGATGTATTTACTGGTGTTCAGATTTAGATATAGCCTCCATAAAAATATCCATATAATTTACACTATTACAGCTCTAGAATACACATTTTACTAGAAACAGCTCACGGGAAAGTGAACCACATATGCCTATCTTTTGATATAGCCCTTATACAAATGTACTTCCGATTTACACATTGCACATTTTACATCCGATCTTTATCAAATTTTTCACACAATGTACATTTATACTAGAAACACGAATTTTGAAAGCCAGCTATATAGGTTAATGTGTTGGTATAGCCCCTATACAAATGGGCCCCCAGTTAACACTATTATCGCTCAAGATGTAAGATGTGGGTTACATCTTACATCTTGATAAAATTTTGCAGATCATGTTGAAAGTGATCTATAAAGGCCCACTTTTTGATGTAGCGCACTTACAAATGGGCCCCATTTTAATTATTACCTCTCTTGGACCCACATTTTACATCGGAAGTTTTTCAAATTTTGCAGATTATATTATATTTCAACTAAGAATACATACTACGAAATGAACCGATCTCGATACAATTTTGCAGATCATGTTATATTTCATCTAAGAATACCTACTTTGAAAATGATCTATATGGGCTCCCTTTTTAATGTAGCACCCTTACAAATGTCCCCTTCAAGGACTTAAATTTTACATCGGTTTTTATTCAAATTTAGGAGATTATATTATATTTCAACTAATAATACAGGGTGGCTGATGAATGCTGCCACCATGCTACTTAATGCTGTTGTTAAAGTACTTTTTCTTTGCAGAACTGCATCGAAAGTGAATCCCTTTCAACACTATGTGGTTTCAACAGGATGATGCGACTTTGTCACATAGCTAGGTCCTGCTATGAGAGAGAATTGCTGCGAAAGTTCCCTAAGAAGCTGATTTCTAGAAACTCGACATTTAGTTGGCCCCAAAGTCTCGTGACCTCACTGACCTATATTTTTCTTGTGGGGTTATTTCATCTGGAAGTTCAAAAAACAAATCAAAACAAAATGGATGATTTAACGCAATGCATTCGAACAGCAATTGAGACAATAATGAACTTTAAATTCTATTATTTTTAAAACCCGTTAAAAAGGTTTAATAAAAATGTATCAGTTGTTAAATGAAGAAAGAAAAAGTAATATACCTGAATTAGACAAAAAGTTATTTTAGTTTCTTAATATAGTATCATTCATCAGCCACCCTGTACATACTATGAAAGTCAAATATATGTGTCCATACTTTGGAATATGGGGCCGCCATTCTACTCTATTACAGCTCTAGAATCTATGTCTTATATCGGATCATGATATATTTCAACTAGTAATACCAACCGTGAATGAGAAATATATAGGCCCATGTTTTGGACCAGGCTCCAAGTATTGTTAAAGGCCTCCTTTAAAATGTCGGTCCAATTCATCCTATTACTACTGTATACTTTGTATTTGTCTGCCAGAAAATTTAATCAATTATCATATTATTTTACCATATTCTTTAAATATGACTAAAGATGAATTTATATAATTTATGTATAATTTATAAGAACTACATAAAATTGCTCCCATGAAACACCTGGTGATAACAGCGAGGTATACACGCAGGTATTATAAAGTCGGCCCGCCCGACTTTAGCCTTTCTTTACTTGTTATATCCTACAGCACTAGGGTATTATAAGTTCGTTTCCCGCCAAATGTTTGTAACACCAATAAATAAATCGAGCTACACCCACCTTTAAGTATACGGATCGGCTTAGAATCACAAGCTGAATCGATTTGCTGCTGTCCATCTAAGCTTGTTCGCACTCTACAGGTCGCAATTGCTGTCCGATTATCATGAAACATGGTAGAAGTTACTTTGTTTGGCCAAGGACGATCAGTATTGAATTTGCAGGAAATCGGTTAAGATTTCGATATAGCCTCCATACAAATATCCCTATAATTTACACTATTACTGCTCTAGAAAACACATTTTACATGACAAAATTTTCAGGATCATGTTATATTTGAACTAGAAACAACTAACGGGAAAGTGGACCACGTAGGTCCATGTTTCGATATAGCCCCCATACAAAAGTACCTCCGATTTACAATATTACTGCTCTAAAACGCACAATTTCCATTGGATCTTAATCAAATTTCTCACACAATGTTACATTTAGACTAGAAACACCTATTTTGAAAGCCAGCTATATGGGTCTATATTTTGGTATAGCCCCACAGTTTACACTATTATCGCTCTAGAACCCACATCTTACATTGGCTCTTGATAAAATTTTGCAGATCATGTTATATTTCAATAAAGAATAGCTACTTTGAAAGATATCTATAAGGACCCACTTTTTAATGTAGCGTCCTTGCAAATGGGCCCCCATTTTTATACACTCCACGAGAGTATTATGTCTTTGTGTATTTGTTTCTAACACCCAAAAAGGAAGCGAAATAGACCCATTGTTAATTATGCAGATCGACTTAGAATCACTTTTTGAATCGATTTAGCAATGTCCGTCTGTCTTTCGGTCTGTCCGTCCGTCTGTCTGTCTGTCTTCTTGTAATCACGATACAGGTCGCAATTTTAGACAGAACCAAACGAAACATTACACAACGAATTCATCCTATTATCGTTGTTTAATCTGCATTTATCATTGGATCTTGATCATTTTTTCCAGATCATGTTATTGAATTGTAAAAATTACTATATTATCTATATATAACAAGTAAAAACGGCGTTAAATTCGGCCGGGCCGAACTTTATATACCCTCCACCATGGATTGCATTCCACAGAGGTTGTCGGTTTTCGTAGAAGTGCAGCAATATTGCAGGAAAATATAAATTTTGTAATATAGCCAAACTAAAACAAATACAAATATTAAAAAAATAATTATATAAGTAAATATAATATTTGAATTATATCAAACCATTATCTATTTCAAATTAAAAATAAATTTTCTTATATTTATATTTTCAAAAAGCTTACATACCATAAATATTGGAAGATAGTGGGTGCTACAGTTGATTGTATTTCCATTCTATTTTAATTCCAAAAGTACAAATTTTGAAAATCCATTATCAGACGTACATGTGCCAAGTGCAAAATAACCTAACTTCATGATTCAACCAATTTTTGCCGTAAAAGAAAAAGTACGAATTTGTAAAAAAACTTTTTATTTTTCGTGTCTATGCAGTCAGAGGAATGTATACACCGAATTCCATGATTCCAGCTGCGCCCATTTGGTTGGTACCATTTTTACCCCCTTGACATTTCTACGCAATTAGAATTTCATCATTCTAGCTGTAGTCGTTTAGTTGGTACTTTTTTTATCCCCCTGTACCATTGTAGCCCTTGAAAGTACGAATTTCGAAAAATCCGTTTATTTTTTGTGTCTATGCGAATTTCATTATTCCAGGTGTAGCCGTTTGGTTGGTACCATTTTTATCCCTCCGTACCCATTGTATCCCTTGAAAGTACGAATTTGGAAAAAAACCTTTTATTTTTCATGTCTACGTAGTCATTTTTACCCCCTTGACATTTCTACGCAATTAGAATTTCATCATTCTAGCTGTAGTCGTTTAGTTGGTACTTTTTTATCCCCCTGTACCATTGTATCCCTTGAAAGTACGAATTTCGAAAAATCCATTTATTTTTTGTGTCTATGCGAATTTCATTATTCCAGGTGTAGCCGTTTGATTAGTACCATTTTTATCCCTCCGTACCCATTGTATCCCTTGAAAGTACGAATTTGGAAAAAAAACCTTTTATTTTTCATGTATACGTAGTCAAAGGAATGTATACTCCGAATTTCATAATTCTAGCTGCGGTCATTTGGTTGGTACTATTTTTATCCCCTTTTTCTATTTTGATCCCAAAAAGTACGAATTTCTAAAAATCAGTTTATTTTCCGTGTCTACACAGTCAGAGGAATGTATACTCCGAATTTCATGACTCTAGCTACGGTCATTTGATTGGTACTATTTTTATCCCCTTTTTCAGTTTAACCCCAAAAAGTACGAATTTTAAAAAATTCTTTTATATTATGTATCTACTCAATTAGAGGAATGTACACACCGAATTTCGTGTTTCTAGCTGTTGTCGTTTAATATGTACTATTTTTATCCCTTTTTTGCCCCATTTTACCCCCTACAAATAATAATCACTTTATGGTGCACGTTTTTGCTATGACAAAGTTAGTATACCCCCATCCTGGAGTTGGGTGGAGGGTATAAAAATTAATCTGTGTTTGTACGTTTGTTTTGGTTATTTATACCAGCCTAAACTACTGAACCGATCTTCTTCCAATTTTCACAGTATGTTCATGCTGAACCGGTGGTGAAAATAGGCTATATAAATTGTTGATATTTTCAGTGGGCGTGGCACCTCCCGCACAAATTGGAGATTTCATACGAATTTCATTTCATTTGACTCTTTTCACTGTAGACAGGTCCGTGCGCAGGGGGGGGTTTGGGCGTTCAAACCCCCCTCCAGAGAGGTTTCGAACATATAATTTTTAAAACTTTTTAGACTTTGTGAAGCAATAAAATATAGAATTTTTAAGATCTTTTAAAAATAACCCGTCTGACATGGTAATTTTGCAGTAAAATCATGAAAAAAATTGCATTTGCATTTGTTTGTAACACCCAAAAAGAAGCGAGATAGACCCATTGTTAATTATACCGATCGACTTAGAAACACTTTTTGAATCGATTTAGCAATGACCGCCTGTCTGTCCGTCTGTCTGTCTCCATCTATTCTTGTAATCACGATACAGGTCGCAATTGTAGCCAGAACCAAACGAAACAATTTGATTTTTTCCGCTCCAGAAACCGCATATTGTGTTAGATTGTCTTCATATTTGGCAATACATCTTATACTTAAACTAGAAACACCTGTGGTGAAAATGGTTCAGAACGGTTCAGATTTAGATATAGCCCCCAAACGAATATCACTCCCGATTTGACTTTTTCCACTATATAAAATACATATTTTAACAGATCTTCTTAAAATCTTGCAAAATATCTTATATTTCAACTAGAAACACCCATGGTGAAAATGGGTCAGATCAGATTTACATATAGCTGCTATACAAATTTCAATCCCGGATTGACTTTTTTCGCCCCAGAAACCGCGTATTTTAACCGAATTTGTTTAAATTGAGCATAACACGTTATACTTGAACTGGAAGAACTTATTGTGAAACTTAGTCACTTCATTACAAGTTTGGATATAGCCCCAATACAAATATTCTTCTCGATTTCCTTACTTGTTTTTATTTGGTTCATAGTTCCAATCTGTCACCAGTTCGTAATCAGTCATCAAATAAACAGGGGAATCCAGTTACACGTATTTCATGTATTTTCACCGATTCGTAAACCTGAAGACATTTCTGAAAATTCACAATGAGGCATTGAATGAAGACATGCAATTGATATTAGACCAACTAGGAATGACAGCGCCACACTATCCAATGCACTAAGCATTTAATCAATGCAAAAACAATGTGAATACGATGCATTGCGAGAATAAGATGATTATGGAACACACGGCTTATGAACAATTGAACTATGGTGATTTTCTTCTTGGACGCACTCGGTGAAACCGGAAATCCGTTGTGATTGTACCATTTTTGGCAAAATATAAATTAAAAACAAGTAAGGACGGTTAAAGTCGGGCGTGGCCGACTATATACCCTACACTTAGTCACTATACCCTATGGTGTAGGATAGAAAAAGGTCATTACATTTGAAACGGGTTATATACGATGCAGCTATAACAGGAGAATATACTACAAATTCCATACCTATCTGTATTTGTAAGAAAATTTGAACACAAACTTTGAATGGAAGCTATATACAAATCTGAACCGATCTAACCCATGTTTAGCAATGGTTTTCTGGTTGAAATATTAGACGCTTTCCCAAATTTTATAGAGTGTTAAATAAGTGGTTTCTAGAGCGGAAATAATCAAATCGGGAGCTATATATAATCTGAACCGATGTGACCACTTTCGCTATAGTAATTTCTATTTGAAACATTAGCTGATGTGCCGAATTCGAAGAAAATCTGTTCAGAAATGCTATTTCTAGAGCGGAATTAGTCAATTCAGTAGCGAAATTTGTAATGGAGCTATATATATATATCTGATATCTGAACTCATCTGACCCATTTCACCAGAGCTGTTTTCAGAAAATCTGTCAAAGTTTGTGGTTTCTAGAGCGGAAAGAGTCAAATCGGAAGAGACATTTGTATGGCTAAATATAAATCTAAGCTATATATAAATCTGAACCGATCTATCCTATTTTGAACACAGCTGTTCTTAGTTGAAATATAAGCTGTTTTGCCAAATTTGAAGAAATTGTGGTTTCTAGAGCGGAAAGAGTCAAATCGGAGGAGACATTCGTATCGGAGCTATATATACATGTGAACCGATCTATTCTATTTTTACCAGAGTTGTTTTTAGTTGAAATGTAAGTTTTTTTGCCAAATTTGAAGAAAATCTGTCAAAGTTTGTGGTTTCTAGAGCGGAAAGAGTCAAATCGGAGGAGACATTTGTATGGGAGCTATATATAAATCTGAACAGATCTATCCTATTTTTACCAGAGCTGTTTCTAGTTGAAATATACGGCGTCTTGCCAAATTGGAGGAAAATCTGTTGAAATATGTGGTTTCTAGAGCGGAAAAAGTAAAATCGGAAGCAAAATTTGTATATGAGCTATATCTAAATCTGAACCGATTTGCTTCAAAGATAAATAAGTAAGGAAAGTCTAAAGTCGGATGGAGCCGACTATATGATGCACTCAACTTGCTATCCTATTATAATTCAATTCTGTAAAAAAGTGAAAACGGGAAGGATTTTTGTATCCTGTAAGTGTAGGTGTTCGACAAAAAATTTTAAATCGGAAAGGACATCAGCATGGGGGTATATTGAAACATGGAACGATGTGACCCTTATTCATTATGTATGTTTATAAATGAAATATAATATAAAAAGTTTGGCCAAAATCGGTTAAACATTTGGGAGCAAGATTTGTATATATAAAAAATGTATATCTAAATCTGATCCGATCTTACCCATGTTGTGGCAAATTAAAAAAAAAAACGAGTGAAATATGTGGTTTCTAAAGCGGAAAAAGTCAAATCGGGAGCGACGTTTGTATGGGGGCTATATCTAATTCTGAACCGATCTAACCCGCTTTCACCACATGTATTTCTAGTTCGTTTTTAAGGTGTTAGGCCAAATTTAAAGAAAATCAGGTACTATATGAGCTTTATAGAGCGGAAAAGTCAAATCGGGAGCGACATTTGTATAGGCGCTATATCTAAATCTGAACCGATCTGACCGATTTTCACCATAGTTATTTCCACTTTAATTATAGGGTACTGTGCCAAATTTGAAGCAAATCGAGTGAAATATGTGGTTTCTAGAGCGGAAAAAGTCAAATCGGGAGTGACATTCGTATTGGGGCTATATCTAAATCTGAACCGATTTGCTTCAAATAAAATAGCGTTCGTCCTTGACCCACAAAACGTTCTTCTGCCAATTTTTGTAAAGATCGGGCTATAATTGCGATCTGTAATTTGATTACAACAATAGATGAACAGACGGACATTGCTAAATCGACTCAGAAAGTGATTCTAAGCCGATATGTATAATAAACGATGGATCTATCTAGTTTCCTTTTGGGTGTTACAAACAAATGCACAAAGACATAATACTCTCGTGGAGTGTATAAAAATATAATTTGCATAAAAATCCGCTGCTATTAATGATTTTTTGGTGATTTTTACTAAACACCACCAGTGATTCCTCGGCTTACTCCAACAATAATCTGAATGAATTCGTAAGGACGACATATAAATTAAGTACTATCAAGCGTTTCCAGTTGCAGAACGACTAATCTGCACAATTTTATTCAAAACACTTGCATGAAAGTGTCAATGGCAAAATCGCCTTTGAAATGTCGACATTTTATTCCACCATTATATTCCCATCGATTTTTTCACTTCACTGTATGACAAATCAAATGCATGCTAAAGATGTTCCTAAACATTGTTCAAAATCCACTTAAGCGAACGAGGAGACACTTCCATTGGCTTAATATGAATTAGATCGTATAATTAAATTGAATATCTATATGCCAGCAAACGTTAATCGATATCACTGAGAACAAAATATTTCTCATTCCAGGATTGCTTAAACAACTGAAATAGATTTTCAAAAATTCACACGACGAAATATGGACAGGAAAATTTTTGTCGGGTCAGCTAGTTTAGTATATAAATGGTAGAAGTTAAGGAGGATAGGAAAATTGTACCTTGACGGGACACAAATCAAACTTTAATGACGTCGAAATATTAGCGGAAGAGAATAATTATACAAGGAAATGCTAAATATAATTGACGTCTCCCCTGAAAAAAGGCTTAATTATAAGAGAGACACAGACGGTTGTGCACAAATATATAGGAACACGGTGGAAAAACATAGACGACAAGTAAGACAGTAGTTGACAAAAGCTTGCAGAGAGTGGCAGGAGAATTTTCTATTGTGAAAAACTTTTTTTAAAAATATAAATATAAATATTGTGATCTGATTGTTAATGCTTGTAACTTGTAATTGAATAATTTGTGTTTTTTGTACTAGGCCCCTGAAGATGACCAACGGAGTAGGCCGAAATATTGGGAAATAAAAAACATGAAAATAATTAATACCGTTTTATAAAGCTTCCAAAAATACTTTGAATATGGTTGTATATAAGATGAAATGCGAAACATTTTCATTTTGTTCAGTTTTATTAAAATTGTTATTTAATTTATTAGCATGAATGTAAAAGTGTTCTATCAATTTTCCTATCCTCGCTTAACTTCTGCCATTTATATACTAAACTAGCTGACCCGACAAAAATTTTCCTGTCCATATTTCGTCGTGTTAATTTTTGAAAATCTATTTCAGTTGTTTAAGCAATCCTGGAATGAGAAATATTTTGTTCTCAGTGATATCGATTAACGTTTTATTGCATATAGATATTCAATTTAATTATACGATCTAATTCATATTACGCCAATGGAAGTGTCTCCTCGTTCGCTTAAGTGGATTTTGAACAATGTTTAGGAACATCTTTAGCATGCATTTGATTTGTCATACAGTGAAGTGAAAAAATCGATGGGAATATAATGGTGGAATAAAAGGTCGACATTTCAAAGGCGATTTTGCCATTGACACTTTCATGCAAGTGTTTTGAATATAATTGGGCAGATTAGTCGTTCTGCAACTGGAAACACTTGATAGTACATAATTTATATGTCGATATAATTTCCAGAAAAAGGACGTATTCGAATTCATTTAGTTTTATGGGGTGGAGTAAGCCGTGCAATCACTGGTGGTGTTTGGTAAAAATCACCAAAAAACCATTAATAGCAGCGGATTTTTATGCAAATTATATTTTTTATCTTTGAAATTTTAATATATTCAACTATGCTAAGATAATATTGTTTATATAAATTTTTTAAATATTGAGATCATGAGAATCATTATAATCATCCTCTCCAAATACAAATATATATACAAATATACAAATATATCGGTCTTATTTCTGCAACAAATTTATGTGATTCATTCATACAGGGCGATCAATTTACGTTACTGCACAACCATGATCACCGACACAGCTCTTCGACAGTTTGCACGTTGGAAGTTCTTTAATATGCGTATTCAACGCCAATTTGATTGCTGAATGAGCTGTTCGACCTTATTCAACAACTTCACTGCAATTTCAGATGAAGGCGGTAAAATTACATTCTGCGAGAGAATCTAATCTACTAATCTAGTATTAACTGAAGATTCTGAGGAGATAGTCTGCGGTTGCCAATATAATTTTCTCTAGAAACAGAATCCTCAAATTCAATGTTTTTTGCAGCAAATATACCATGTTCGCTCAACGACACACGATTTGGAGCAATGTATGGGAACACGAACTGAAAAAAATCTAAATATCAACAGAAATTTTCTAGTGAAAATGTCCAGCAATTGTTTTGAAAATACTCCAGATTGGCCGTTCCACAACATATGATTCGGTTCGTCAGCTGGAGATTGCCGTAGAATCGCCCGTAATATAAATCGAAAATCAACTCCCAACAGAATCATTGAACCAACTGTGCGCCATAGTACACTCCTCCGGACAGATCAAAACGTTGGTCACCGCATATCTTTGAAAGGTCGCACGGTGGAGTTTCGTTCGCATTTCGGAAGTCTTCAAAGAACGCATCTGAAATTCCTGATGAAGAAAGCATCGCTTTAATTTTTAATTTAATTTTTGCCAAAAATGGTACAATCAAAACGGAGTTCCGGTTTCACCGAGTGCGTCCAAGAAGAAAATCACCGTAGTTCAATCGTTCATAAGCCGTGTGTTCCATAATCATCTTTCACATATCCATTTCACATATCCATTGCTTGAATTGATATATATATTGATATAAAGCCTTGAGTTCATTCAAAAATTCTATAGAAAATGCACTTTCAGGTTTTTACAAATATTCCTATTTTGCAGTCAACTATCCACAAGTTTTTTTATCTTAAAACCCAGTTAGTACTACCACGAACAGTTTGTGACAAAAATCAGCCAAATCCGTTCAGCCGTTCTCAAGTGATGCGATTACCAACGAACATCATTTCATTTTTATTATATAGATTAAAGTATTGTACTTTCTTTTGTATAAGTAAAAAATGTCTACATAAAAAATTCTTAGGTTACTCCAATACTTTTTCGCAGAAACGAAGGATTTCATCTCGCCAATAGATTTTTACAAAATTGTTAATTTAATCAGATGTACTACAATGTTGTCCAAAGTTTGGCACTTATAATTAAGCTACGGGTTAGCATCAAGCAAATAATTGGCTTTTATTGAGAATGTTTTTAGATATCGTAGTGAAGATTTTGTTATTAAACTTCCAAACTTTTATTATAGTACACAATTAAAAGTTCGTAAGATATTGCTCTAGTCAAATGTCAAGAAGTGGCGAAATTAGCATTACACAATTTTGAAATTTTACAATTCGTTTAGTTCTTTTGCATTTTTCATATCCTTTGTCCGAAATTCAAGAAAGTATCCACGATTTTTTATGTAATTTTCGTGTTTTTACTGCAAAATTACCATTTCAGACGAGTTATTTTAAAAAGAAATTAAAAATTCTATATTTTATTGCTTCAGAAAGTCTAGAAGGTTGAAAAAAGTATATGTTCAAAATCTCTCTGACGGGGGGTGGTTTTGAACGACCAAACTTCACAGTAACTGCCTGACCGGCCTCATTTTGGAAAAAATACGGCCCGATGATGCCGCCAGCCCATAAACCGCACCCAACAGTCACACTTTGTGGGTGCATTGGTTTTTCGACAATCACTCTTGGATTATCATTCGCCCAAATGCGGCAATTCTGCTTATTGACGAATCCACTGAGGGTGATTAAATTGACCGAAAAATTATGATATCTGCATGTCATCTTGATTTGAACGCCCATTTTCATAATAAGCCTGAATAACTTTAACGCGTTGCTCGATTGTGCATCTTTCCATGGTTCACATTGAGTTAGTCTGAAAATCACTTTTGCATCCTTCAACCAAAAATTGAAAAGTTTGACCACTGTAAAAAGAAACTCAGACCTGCTGGCCTATAGGTTTGTTCTACAAAAATGGTCTACTCAACATGCCCTTTCAGAATTATAGGGTCGCTACTCTGATCCACAAATGATGTTGGACAGTGTTATTATTATTTTATTTTATTAATTTCACTCATTTCATTTAGTTGGAGGATAATTCTTGGCTTGTTAACACATGCACTTTTTTCAAATGTTCCCAAAGAAAACTGTCAGGAGCTGTTAAATCCGGTGATCATAAGCTGCACCGTGGCCAGAGGTTCGGGCAATTACTCACACAATATAAATTACTAGCAGTACCCGATGCTTCGCACACGAAAAAGGCAGATATTTGTTAATTTTATCCGTCTCTGTTTTTGGATAGTATTTATTTAATTTTATTTTGGTGGATATAGATAAATCTAAAATAGTAATTTGGAAACCTCCTCAACTCACACACAGTCAAAGGAATGTGCTTGTCGATATGCACTATTTATGCTGAACTCTTTCGTATGTACAATTTTTTATCATTTTCTACAAAGTTTTGAACAAAAAATTACAACCATTTATATCATCAATGTTTCTAGAAATTTCGAAAAATCAAATTTTACTGCGCTTCTACATGGTCAGAGGAATTTACACACTAAATTTCAGGATTCTAGCTGTAATACTAATCACTTCTTCTCCCGCTCGCCCCTTAAAAGTACAAGATTTGCGGTTCTACGTTGACCAAATTTCACGACTATAGCTGCAATACCTTAATTGGCACCATTTATGTTGCGCGCCTACGTGGTCGGAGAAATATTTACGCCGAATTTCAGGATTCTAGCTACAATACTTTCATTGGTACAATTTTTATCCCTTTTTGTCCCGCTCACTCCCAATAAGTACAAATTTCGAAAAAAATCCATTGAGATTGCGCTTCTACGTTGCCAGAGGAATTTACTTTCCAAATTTCCCGACTATAGCTGCAATACTTTAGATGGTACCATTATTATCCCTTTTTGTCCCGGTCACCTCCTATAAGTAAAAATTTCGAAAAATTAATTTAGATTTGCGCTTCTATGTTGTCAGAGGAATTTACAAGCCAAATTTCACAACATAGCTTCAATACTTTAGTTGGTACTATTTTTAACCCTTTTTTTGTCCCGCTAGTATAAATTTCAAAAAAATCCATTTAGATTTTCGCATCAGAAAAATGTACACACAACAAATCTCATGACTATAGCTGCAATACATTAGTTGGTACCATTTTTATTTTTTTTGTCCCGCTCACCCCTTATAAGTACAAATTTCGAAAAAATCAATTTATGTTGTAAGTCTACGTTGTCAGAGAACCGATTTTCATGAATATAGCTGCACTTTTTGTGTCTTTCCTCCCTTAAAAAATCGAAAAATCCCTATTGTAGCTCGTCTGCATGGTCATTGCAACACACCGAATTTCAGTCAGTCAGTCAGTAACGCAACTCTTTTATATATATATAGATTTGTGAAACCAATCATTAAGTGTTGGTGTATGCATTTAAATTTGTGTGACTTTTGCTGCTTATTATTTGTTTACATTTGATTTGTCTACACTACTCTTTACTATTATTTTCCATGTCGAGATACATATGCAATTTTCGTGAGAGTTGCGTAAAAACCTTAATTGTCGCTAATGAACTGTTCTTGGATTCTCCGTAGCCAAAATCCTGCTATTTTACTTATTGACGTAGAAGTTTAATAGGAAACGGGCTTCATTGCTTATTATCAAATTGTGAATAAAGGATTGTTGATTAGATTCTTCTAATTTGTTTTGGTACGCTAACATTGTTTTGGTATGCTGTTCGATTGTGTAGTTATTCATATTAAGTTCCCCAAGTATTCTCCACAAAATACCAGAAAAAACAACAAAGAAAATAATAATTACAAAGTTGTAAAAGTTGTGGTATTTGACCTTTCTGTTGTTAACTTCAATAATAATTTCAACGAATTCAGATTTTGCACTATTTTCAGATTTCATGCATACACGACACGCAGTGAGTTGGGTCCATGTGATATTTTTCAGTGGGATGGGCGTCCTTTTAATGGATTGAACTAATTTTGTTTTGCTTACATTTAAATTAATTAAATTAAATTGCAGTTGGTTAATGAAAAGGCTAATGACATTAATTAAATTATTAATTCATATCGTTTTAAAAATGCTCCAAGCTAATTTGCATAATTTGTATAGGTTCTTATATTAATTTGCGTTTATTATACTACAATGTAAAATGTCTTTTTGGCTTTAAGCGAAATAAAACCCAAAAAATAAAAACGGCCTCAGAAAGATGCAAAATAGAATTGTGTAAATGAAACATCCTTTCTTATGCGTGAGGTGGTCATTATAGAATGGGAGACAAAGACAACAATTAAAAAATATCCTCAACTATAACAATACGTCGACATTGTATCTTGTGGTTAATTCGTACAGGGGTTGGTTATATAAAAGCTGGAAATTGTCAATTAAAAACAAGTAAGGAAGGGACTAAAGTTGAAACTCGTATATGTCATCTATGGCGTAAAGAATTGCATCGGGAAGGCATTTGATTGGCTTTTGTACCAAACATGGGTCGATGTGGCCCACACTACTGTAGATGTTCCTACACACGTCTGGAGGGTACTTTGTTGTTTTTTCGTAGATTAGAAAAATACATTCATATTTGCTACACATAGCACACAGAACAACACAATACCATCCACTCCCATCCAACTGAAAGTTTCATCTGATAACACGTATGACTAAAAATGTGAGTGGAAATGTAAATATCATGCAATACCAAATTTAACTCATAAATATGAAATATGTGGGTTCTAAGCAGCAAGAACTAAAATCGAAGGGTGCATTTGTATGGGAGCTGTATCAAAACATTGGCCGATTCACAATATATGTTCCTAAGTGAAATATAATGGTACGTGGCAAATTTATTTAAAGTTGGTTGACATATGTGTAAAAAGTAAAATCGGGAGGGACATTAGTGGTGAAGACTATATCATAAAATGTATCTACGCCAAAAACAAGAAAGAAACTAAAAACAAGTAAGGAAAGTCGAAAGTCGGGCGGGCCGACTCTATGATACACTCCACTTTCAATCCGAATACTATTTAATTCGGTGAAAACGGGAAGGATTTTTGTATCCTGTAAATGTATGTGTTTGACAAAAAATGTTAAATCGGAAAGGACATTTGTATGGGGGTATATTGAAATCTGGAACGAAATAGGTGAAATGTAATATGTATACTTTGGCCAAAATCGGTTAAACATTTGGGAGCAATATTTGTATTTGCGCTATATCTAAATCTGAACCGATTTTAGCCACTTTCACACTAGGTTTTTTACTTGGATTATAAGCTTTTGTGCCAAATTTAAAGAAAGTCGAGTACAATATGTGGTTTCTAAAGTGGCAAAAGTCAAATCGGGAGCCACATTTGTTTGGGGGCTATATCTAAATCTGAACCGATCTTACTCACTTTCTGCATAGGTGTTTCTAGTTGGATTGTAAGATGTTGTGCCAAATTTAAAGAAAATCGGGTACAATATGTGGTTTTTAGAGCGGAAAATGTCAAATCGGGAGCGACATTTGTATGGGGGCTATTTCTTAATCTCAACCGATCTTACCGAATTTCTGCATAGGTGCTTCTAGTTGGATTGTAAGTTGTTGTGTCAAATTTAAAGAAAATCGAGTATAATATCGGGTTTCTAGAGTGGAAAATGTCAAATCGGGAGCGACATTTGTATGGGGGCTATATCTAAATCTGAACCGATCTTACCCACCTTCTGCATAGGTGTTTCTAGTTGGATTGTAAGATGTTCTGCCAAATTTAAAGAAAATCGGGTACAATATGTGGTTTCTAGAGCGGAAAATGTAAAATCGGGAGCGACATTTGTATGGGGGCTATATATAAGTCTACACCGATCTTATCCAATTTTTGCATAGGTGTTTCTAGTTGGATTATAAGATGTTGTGCCAAATTTAAAGGAAATTGGGTACAATATGTGGTTTCTAGAGCGGAAAATGTCAAATCGGGAGCGACATTTGTATGGGGGCTATATCTAAATCTGAACCGAGTTGCCACAAATTAAATAGCGTTCGTCCTTGATCCACAAAACTTGCTTGTGCCAATTTTTGTTAAGATCGGACTATAATTGCGACCTGTAATTTGATTACAACAATAGATGGACAGACAGACGGACATTGCTAAATCGACTCAGAAAGTGATTCTAAGTCGATCGGTATATTTAACAATGGGTCTAACTCGCTTCCTTTTGGGTGTTACAAACAAATGCACAAAGCCATAATACTCTCGTGGAGTGTATAAAGACGATCAGCATTTTAGTGTTCTAAAGCGCTTAAAGAGTACTACATTTTAAAAATATATCGTCAGGATTTAGTACAAATTAGTACAAAATTATAAACAATTGTACATTGAAACGGACGCTACAGAAGTACTCTTTTGAAATATACAAAGTTCAGCGATTTTTTGAGAACTTTGTTTTTCCATATATATGTAAATGAAGGTCAGAATGAAGGATATATTTTGTTCGTAGATTTATGAAATAAGAGAATTATCTCTTAGATTTTTTAACACATTGAGTGCCAAGAGGTTTTGACGCAAACCTTCCGAGGAGGCCAAACATTTTTTGGCTCTAAGTAAAAGCAATCACTGTCGTACGGAAACGTACGACGTGGCACCCCACGACGGGTTAGGTGTCGTACGAAAACGTACGACGTGGCACTCAATGCGTTAATTAGGTACAGCAGAAATAACGGACGCGACAAAACGGACGCTACAAATATTTCCACGCGTAGAAAAAAATTAGTAAATAAATCTGTTGATATTTAGATTTGTTCAATTCATGTTCCCATACGTTGCTCCAAATCGTGTGTCGTTGAGCGAACATGGTATATTTGGCTGCAAAAAACATTGAATTGGAGGATTCTGTTTCTAGTGAAAATTATATTGACAACCACAGACTATCGCCTCAGAATCTTCAGTTAATACCAGATTACTTTTTTTTGCAATGGCAGTGGGAAGTGGAGAAATTAACGAATAACATATTGAAGAAACGCTTCTTAAAGGAAAGCACGAATATGAAGATATTTTGGGAGTACGCTCCGCTTTTAAATCGCCTTTTGACGTACGACACTTATGAAAGTGTTGAACGATGGAATTGGAGTGATTATCCTTTGGACGATCACGCTGGAGCCATAAGACTATTTTGAACGTTTAGATTTAGGTAACGATTCTCTCGCAGATTTTAATTTTACAGTTGAAAAAGGTCAAACTGCTCATGCAGCAATGAAATTGCCGTTGAATATGCATATTAAAGAAATTCCACCGTTCAAACTGTCGAAGAATTGTGTCGGTGAACATGGTGGTGCATTAACGTAAATTGATCGCTCGGAATGAATATACGATGTACCACATAAAGTCTTTGGAGAAATTAGACCAATTAACACAAACGATTTCCATGATCTCAATATTAAATAAAATCGATATAACCAATAATATCCTAGCGGCAGAATTAGCAAGGCATACAAAAAGAGACGTTCTACAATGCCCTCTTAGACCTTCGAAAAGATTTCGATAGAGGCCTTCCCTACGATGGCCTGGTACCAGGCATTCCAACTTCTTCTAAAGCATTCGATGTTCATTCCAATGGCCTTTCTTTCAGAAGGCATGCTGGTATTTAAAACGGAGCTGGAAGGTGAAAACAACTTCCAATTTCCCTTCCTTAAGTAGGCCTGTAGCACGATTTCTATCAGAACTGTTGTGAAGAACCTAATTGCACCATCTAAAAGATCCGATGGACATTTTAATGTTTCTTTAAGAAGGGCGTAAACAGGCCTGATTTTAGAAAGGGACTGGAAGGAGGTGAATAGAAAAAGCAGAAACTTTTTTATATAGGCATGCTACATTCCTTCTATGAGAAGGGAGTGCGGAATGTGTATACATAAACATATACGACACGCAAAGAATATTCGACGTTTGAAAGATTTTGTTTTTTTACAAAAAAGCAAATCCAAAGCAAATAAGTAAAAAAGGCATTAAGTTCCGCCGGGCCGAAATTTATATACCCTCCACCATGAATTGCATTACCCAGAGGCTTTCGATTTTCGTAGAAGTGCAGTAATATTATAGGAAAATATATTTTTTTAATATAGCCAAACCAAAACAAACAAAAATATTAAAAGTAATTTTATAAATATATTTATTATTTCAAACCACGCTTATAAGGCAAGGCTACCAATACGTTTACACTATATATAACAAAATAATACTTCAAGTCAATTTAAAACATAAATATTCTTATAATTATATTTTCAAAAAAGCTTAAATATCATAAATATTGATTGTGGGTGCTACAGTTGGTTGTATTTCCATTATATTTTAATTCCAAAAGTACAAATTTTGAAAATCCATTATCACACGTACATAGTGCAAAATATCCTAACTTCATGATTCAACAAAAGTAAAAAGTAAAAATTTTGAAATTTTGAAAAATCTTTTTATTTTGCATAGACACGCAATTTATATACCAAATTCCATGATTCTAGCTGCGGCCATTTGGTTGGTAACATTTTTTTATCCCCCTTTTCCTATTTTACCCTCTTAAGAGTACGACTTTCTAAAATCTCTTTATTATACGTGTCTATTAGAGGGATGTACAAACCTAGATGCAGCCGTTTAGTTGGTACTATTTGTATCCCTCTATTACCATTTTACCCCTAAAAAGTACGAATTTTGAGAAAATACCTTTATATTATGTATCTACTCAATTAAAGAAACGTACACACCGAATTTCGTGTTTCTAGCTTTTGTCGTTTGATAGGTACCATTTCTATCCCTTTTTGCCCCATTTCACCCCCTACGAATAAGAATCACTTTATAGTGCGCTTTTATGCTATAAAGGGGAATGTGCATTCCAAATATCAAGTAAATACAAACAGACATATTCAAAAAGCATGCTGAAATACTCTAAATATTAGGGGTATTTTCAGTCCTTGTGAGGGGGAAAATTTCCCCTCTAGGGCCGATTTCGCCCACTTTCAATCCCAGCCGATCTGCAACCATAAGTCACATTTAGAAAAAATTTGAACTTCCTAGCTCATTTCGTTCGGAAGCTAGCATTCTTTCAACAGATAGACGGACATGGCTATATCATCTTAGAATTTTACCACGACCCAAAATATATATACTTTATGGGGTTTCCGATGAATATTTCAAGGTTTTACAAACGGAATGACAAAGTGAATATACCCCCATCCTGGAGGTGGAGGGTATAAAAATAAGATCCCGTTAACTTTCCTAATCGGTATACAGAAAAGAAGAAACAAGTAAAAGGTGTTAAGTTCGGCCGGGCCGAATCTTATATACCCTCCACCACGGAGTGTATTCCACAGTATTTAATTTTATTTTTTTAAAGTATTTAATTTTATTTTATTTAATTTAAACGTTTAAACTAAATTTAAATAGAAAAATGCGTATCAGTGATCATTGCATCCATTATTGCTGTCATAGATATTCAATTTAAGTACACGGCCGTGGATATTCAGTTCAGATTTCGCCAATGGAAGATACAACATCCGAGGTGAATTATTTCGGCAGTATACTCCTGGAAATATGTGCACGTCCGCTCAACAATGTTTAGTAACACTTTTCGGATGAGTTACGTCTTTCATACAGTAAACTGAGAAAATTGACAGTGAATATAATGCAGAATGTAAAGATCGATTTTTCCATTAACAATTTACAGCAATTGTTTTGAAAATAATTATATAGAGTGGTCGTTCTGCAAATCGAAATGCTTAATCGTACTTATTTTACATGTCGTGACTACTTCAAGCCAGCCTGTAGATTAACGGCGACAGAAGTTGGCAGAAAAAAATTAAATTGAAAATTATTAAATGTGTATATATTTTTTTAATGGCAATACTGCAAGCTATCAAGAAAATGTATTGGAGAAAACTAGGTGGCAACACCACAAGCCTGAGGGGCATTTAAAATTTGCCGTTGAAACAAGTGGGATAAATTCGGGTCTAAAACAGTTATAAAGGGTGTCCCAAGAAGAACGCAATTTTTTAATCTGGCAACATTCGAAGTGTCATTGTTTGACATTTGAACAATTGTTATTGTTTGTTAGTAGAAGGTACGAGGTTAGTAAAAATGGAGCGCTACACGAATGAACAACGCATTCTTATTGTGAAATTGTTTTACCAAAATGGTGAAAGTTTTGCGGCTACAGTTCGCAAAATGCGATCAATTTGGGGTCACAATAATGCTCCAAAAGAGTCAACTGTAAAGAGATTAATGGATAAATTTGCCGAAACTGGGTCTGTTAGTGATGTAAAGACAACAACGCGCCATCGACCAGGTCGATCGACCGAAAATGTCGCAGCTGTACGTGATGATGTCGCTCAAACTCCATCTACCTCAATTCGACACCGAGCTCAGCAAATTGGTGTCTCCAAATCCACTTTGCAGCGAATTTTGACGAAAGATTTGCATCTTCATGCATACAAAGTTCAATTGACTCAGGAACTGAAGCCAACTGACCATGGACAGCGAAGGGAGTTCGTTAATTGGGTATTGGAGAGACAACATGAAAATGCTGATTTTGCCGATAAAATCATCTTCAGTGACGAGGCCCATTTTCATCTTGATGGCTTCGTCAATAGGCAGAATTGTCGCATTTGGGGTGCGGAAAATCCTCGAGTGATTCACGAGAAGCAAATGCATCCTCAACGTGTCACTGTGCGGTGTGGTTTTTGGGCTGGAGGAATCATTGGACCTTTTTTTTATGAAAAGGAGGCAGGTCAAGCGCAAACAGTCAATGGTGTTCGGTATCGTGAAATGATAACCAGTTTTTTCTTGCCTAGAATTGAAGAAATGAATGTGGAGGGCATGTGGTTCCAACAAGACGACGCCACATGTCATACAGCCAGAAAAACAACTCAATTGCTGCATCAGTCATTTCCCGGTCGTGTTATTTCGCGTTTTGGAGATCAGAATTGGCCGCCTAGATCGTGCGATTTAACACCATTAGATTTTTTTCTTTGGGGTTTTTTGAAGTCGATGGTTTACGCGAATAAGCCGACGACGACTCAAGCCTTAAAAGACGAAATTGGACGCTGCATTAATGAAATACCGCAGCATTCATGCAAAACGGTCATTGAAAATTTCATTAAAAGATCGCGTGCATGCCAGCAAATAATGAAGAGACTATATTATAGAAATTGAAGGCAGGCGTAAATAGTTGAAAAATTATATTTAACATTTTGTGATTACTGTAGTCTACAAACTGATCGTCTACAATTTATTCGTTAATTTCCCCACTTCCCAGTGTCATTTCACTGTACTAATCTAGTATTAACTGAAGATTCTGAGGCGATAGTCTGCGGTTGTCAATATAATTTTCTCTAGAAACAGAATCCTCAAATTCAATGTTTTTGCAGCCAAATATACGACACGCTGAACGACACACGATTTGGAGCAACGTATGGGAACACGAACTGAAAAAATCTAAATATCAACATTCGCAATATGTTTTGAAAATACTCCAGATTGGCCGCTCCACAACATATGATTCGGTTCGTCAGCTGGAGATCGCCGTAGAATCGCCCGTAATTCAAATCGAAAATCAACTCCCAATAGAATCATTGAACCAACTGTGCGCCATAGTACACTCCTCCGGACCGATCAAAACGTTGGCCACCGCATATCTTTGAAAGGTTGCACGGTGGAGTTTCGTTAATTTCCATATTCATTGCAACATGAGTGCATTTCGGCAGTCTTCAAAGAACGCATCTGAAATTCCTGATGAAGCGAGCATCGCTTTAATTTTTAATTTAATTTTAGCCAAAAATGGTACAATCAAAACGGATTTCCGGTTTCACCGAGTGCGTCCAAGAAGAAAATCACCATAGTTCAATCGTTCATAAGCCGTATGTTCCATAATCATCTTTTTCTCGCAATCCAACGTATTCACATTGTTTTTGCATTGATTAAATGCTTAGTGCATTGTGGCGCTGTCATTCCTAGTTGGTCTAATATCAATTGTATATCTTCATCAAATGCCTCATTGTGAATTTTCAGAAATGTCTTCAGGTTCACGAATCGGTGAAAATACATGAAATATGTGTGTGTGGATTGCCCTGTTTATTTGATGAATGATTACGAACTGATGACTGATTGGAACTATGAACCAACTAAAAATTAATCAACAAAATATGTCGTTCAAATATGTCAGTTCTGACAAAATTGCATAAAATATAAAGATTTTTTTCATTTCGTCCGAATTTTCCTTTTTTTATAATTTTCGTAACGAACATAACGGAAAAGACTTTCGCATATCCATTGCTTGAATTGAGACTTATAGCCTTGAGTTCATTCAAAAATTCTATAGAAAAAGGCACTTTATGTTTTTTAAAAATATTCCTATTTTGCGGTCAACTATCCAAAAGTTTTTTGATCTTAAAACCCAGTTCGGACTACCACGAACAGTTTGTGACAAAGATCAGCCAAATCTGTTCTGCCGTTCTCAAGTGATGCGATTACCAACGAACATCATTTCATTTCTATTATATAGAAGAGATTAATATAATTACACTGTCCAACAGCATTTTTGGAACAGAGTAGCGACCCTATAATTCTGAAAGGCCTTGTTGAGTAGATCATTTTTGTAGAATAAACTTATAGTCCAGCTGGTCTGAGTTTCTTTTTGTCGCAGGTCAAAGTTTTCATTCTTTGGTCGAAGGGAGCATTATAGTAAGCGAAAAAAGTGTTGTAAGTTAATGTCTGAGAAAGTTGAAATAAATGCAATTGCAACCGCGAATTTTGGATTTTTGCAACAATCGCTGCTTTTTCGCGACTTACGTCATATATGTTACAAGTGACATTGATTCTTAATACACCTGCAAAACATCTGCCGGATCCGTTGGATAGATCGCGAGAAAATTACAACACAAAAATGTCATGCATACAAAATTATTTTAGCTATGTATATCTCCCGCGAAAATGAAAATTTTGCAAAAATATCCAATATGTATTTTTTGTTTACCGTGCTCTGTAAAAATACCCAAAATTATCCTCCTGAAGTTCCACTACACAGTTCTGATAATAAGAATTCGCTCAGACATTAACTTACAACACTTTTTCGCTTAGTATAATGCTCCCTTCGGCCAAAAAATGAAAACTTTGACCCGCGATAAAAAGAAACTCAGACCAGCTGGACCATAAGTTTATTCTACAAAAATGATCTACTCAACAAGCCCTTTCAGAATTATAGGGACGCTATCCTGTTCCATTCAAAAAGTCTTAATTTGTTGGACAGTGCTATTAGTCAGAGATCTTCAAAAATGTGCCCTAAATATTATTAAGTAGAAACAATATCCCTCAAGCCCTATTTCCCCATTTGCAATTTCTTGATTCCAGCTACAGCCTAAATTCGTACTTCTTATTTTCCGTGTCTACGTAGACAGGCGAGTTCAAATCTCTAGATTCTAGCTACATTGTAGCTGATTGTAACCAAATTTAATTCCATTTGGATCCTGAAGCTACGAATATCGGAATATTCGCGTCACCGCCGTCAGATAATTGTACACAATGAATTTCATTATTATAGCTGCAGCCGTTTGTTTGGTACCATTTTATCCCCATTCACCCCATTTTTCGACTAAAAGTACAAATTTCGAAAAAATCGTCTTTGTTTCTCATCTTCACAGTCAGATGAAAGTACACACGGAATATCATGATTCCAACTTCAGCGGTTTGGTTGTTACCATTTTTATCGCTCTTTTCAAATCGTATCCATTAAAAGTACGAATTTTGAAAAATTACCCTATAATACGTATTACCCTATATTACGTATCTATGCAATTGGACGGATACATTCCAAATTTCATGTTTCTAGCTGTTATCGTATCATTGGTAACATTTTGATCCCTTTTAGTACAATTTCACCCGCTAAATCTTTTTTGTACTTATTGCACGTTACTAGAAGGAGGTACGGAACTAATTTCTAGTGTATACGAATCGGAAATTTTCAAAATAATTGCTTAAATATTCTGAATATTAGGGGTATTTTCAGTCCTTGTTAGGGAAATATTTTTTCCTTTGGTTCGATTTCGCCCACTTTCAATCCCAACCGATCTGCAACTATAAGACACATTTACGGAAAATTTCTACCTCCTAGCTAATTTCGTTCGGCCGCTATCGTGCTTTCAACAGACAGACAGACAGACGGACATGGCTAAATCGTCTTAGCTTTAGCTTAGTCTTTTACCAGGATACAGAATACAGTGGCCGACAAAAGTCAACAAACGACCCACATTTTTGCGTTTTAGCGAGTTCCAAAAAATATTTGAAAAAAGTAATGATGCGGTTTTTTTTGAAATCGTTTTTTATTCATATAACAATAACAAAATGCTTTACTTCAATATAAACTTAAAAGATATTGGCAAAATAAACAAAAAACACCTTGACAAAAGTCTACATACGACATAGCATCCCATTTTTATACCCTACACCACTTCGTGGGCTAGGGTATTATTTATAATGTACTTTATAGGAGAATTGACGAAATTTGTATTGTCATTTGTCTTGTGCTTGCTCTTCTTTAAATAAATATAATTCAAGAAACATTAGTCCGCGAAAATGGCTTCTCGTAAAGAAATTGCAACTGATATTCGAAACTTAGTAATAAAATGCAGAAACGAAAGGAAATCTTTAGGCGAAATAGCTAAAATGGTTAATTTAAGTAAATCAACTGTCCAAACTATATGCAAAAACTTCGAAAATACGGGTACTGTTGAAAATAAGCCCAGAAGTGGGCGTCCAAAAAAACTTAGTCGACGAGATGAAAGCTTTATTTTAAAAGAAGTTAATGAAAAACCGAAAGTGAATGCTACAATGTTGTCCAAACAACTCGCAGAAAGGTCGGATACAATTGTACATTCAAGAACAATCCAAAGAAGTCTGAATAATAATGGTTTCCGAAGCAGAACGCCACGCAAAAAACCTCTTATAAGTGAAAAGAATCGTAAGCTTCGCCTTGAATTCGCCCAGCAACACTTGGACAAGGGATTAGACTTCTGGAAGCGGGTTTTATTTACGGACGAGTCGAAGTATAATATATTTGGAAGTGGCGGGAGAGCCAAAGTATGGAGAAAAGCGAATACGGCAATGAATCCGAAGAATTTACTTGCTACGGTAAAGCATGGTTATGGTTTGGGGTGCCGTCGCGGCGTCTGGAGTTGGAAATCTTGCGTTTTTTGAGGGTAACATGGATCGCTATCAATATAAATCCATATTGGAACAAAATCTGAAGGCATCGGTCGATAATTTAAACCTCGGAGAGCGCTGGATAACAAAGATAGATAACGTTCCGAAGCGCACAGCCCAATTTGTTAAAGATTGGCTGATTTACCATGCTCCAAGACAACTTTATTCGCCGCCACAAATCCCCGACGTGAATATTATTGAACATGTGTGGGAGATTCTGCAACGCAGGATCCGAAAACATCACATAACTAGCGCCCAAACGCTAAAAAACAAGCTGGAAGAGGAATGGCGACAAATATCACCTGCGGACTTGGAAAACTTAGTTGCATCAATGCACAGACGATTGCTGGGTGTTGTAGATGCTAATGGTGGACCAACAAAATATTAAATTATATAATAGTATCATTTTGTCACATTAAATTGAATTTTTTATGTCTCATCTCAAACCGTATGTACACTTTTGTCAAGGTTTTTTCTGCGTATTCTGTTAATATCTTTTGTGTTTATATTGAAGTAATGCATTTTGTTATTGTTATATGAATAAAACACGATTTCAAACAAAACCTCATCATTACTTTTTTCAAATATGTTTTGGAACTCGCTAAATCGCAAAAATGTGGGTCGTATGTTGACTTTTGTCGGCCACTGTATATATACTTTATGGGGGCTCCGTTGAATATTTCTAGGTGTTAAAATCGGAATGACAAAGTGAATATACCCCCATCCTGGAGGTGGAGGGTATAAAAAGATCAAGAAAAGTTGTCGAAGAAGCCGGCTGTATTTTTCTAATCGAAATAAATATGTCAGAAAATGTATGAAATAAGTAAAAACATTTCAGAGGAAAAAGCAAATAGAAAAAAGCAAAATTTTAAACAAATTTAAAGGCAATTGTGTGGAGTTGAGAAGAAAACAAATAAGCAAAGGCTGAAGTCGGGCGGGGCCGACTACATAATACCCTACACCACTCCCTGCGTATATACATCTATTTGATTACTAAACCCAGGTGTTTCATGGGAGTAATTTTATATAGCTCATATAAATTATACAGTACTATAAATTAACTTTTGGTCAAATTTAACGATGATGGTAAATAATATGTTATATCCAATTTCCGGCAGATATCCGAGTACAGCAAATATAACATGATCTGGAAAAATTGATCAAGATCCAATGACAAATAAATATTATAGAACGGTAATAGGATGAATCGGACGGACATTTGAAGGGGGCCTAAAACAACACTTGGGGTCTGTCAAAACATGGGCCTATATAGTTCTCATTCGTGGTAGATATTCCTGGTTGAAATAAATCATGATCTGCAAAAGTTGATCAAGATCCGATGTAGGATGTAGGTTTCAGAGCTGTAATAGACACAAATGGGGCCCCCATTTGTGTTATACCAAAATATGGACATTCATAGTATGTATTCTTAGTTGAAATATAATTTATTCTGCGAAATTAAAAAAAATGAATAATAGAAATGAGGGCCATTTGTAAGGGCGCTACATTAAAAATTGGGTCCTTATAGATCACTTTCAAAGTAGGTATTCTTTATTGAAATATAACATGACCTGCAAAATTGTATCGAGATGCAATGCACGATGTGGGTTCTAGAGCTGTAATAGAGTAGAATGTGGCCCAATTTGTATGGGGTTATACCAAAATATGGACCCATATGATATTTGACTTTCATAGAATGTATTCTTAGTTGAAATATAATATAATCTGCAAAATTTGCTAAACTACCGATGTAAAACGTGGGTCCTAGAGGGGTAATAATAAAAAGTTGAGGAATAGATCACTCTAAAGTATTATTTATTGAAATATAACATGATCTGCAAATTTTATCAAGATCCAATGTAATATGTGGTTTCTAGAGCGATAATAGTGTTAACTAGGGGTTCATTTGTATGGGGGCTATACCAAAACATTCACCTATATAGCTGGCTTTCAAAAAAGGTGTTTCTAGTCTAAATGTAACACTGCGTGTGAAATTTGATCAAGATCCGATGTAAAATGTGCATTATAGAGCAGTAATATTGTAAATCGGAGGTACATTTGTATGGGGGCTATATCAAAACATGGACCCACGTGGTCCACTTTCCCGTTAGTTGTTTCTAGTTCAAATATAACATGATCCTGAAAATTTTGTCATGATCCCATGTAAAATGTGTATTCTAGAGGAGGAATAGTCCAATTATAGAGACATTTGTATGGAGGCTGTATCTAAATCTGAACCGATTTCCTCCAAATTCAATACCAATCGTCCTTGGCCAAAAAAGTAACTTCTGCCAAATTTCATGACAATCGGACAACAATTGCGACCTATAGAGTGAGAACAATCTTCGATGGACAGGGTATAAACAGAGTTAGTGATAATATCCCGATAAATTTCCGAATTTGATGAAAAAGAGTTAACGAATGCAGTAAAAACAAGTAAGTAAGCTGCAGACGGCTAAACCGACATATAAGACCCTCACTCTCAGGAAGATTCTAGGTGGTTCGTGTCACTTGATCCCTGCTTCCACATTTATAAAACAATTGATCAAACATTGTCAAAGATCAAGTCATAGTGGATTACACGAACTAGTATAGAAGTTATGAGGATTTAATATTACCTAGGATAGAGACAATTGTGTGGGGTAGGTACAAGAAGGGTGTAAATATTTTTCGGTTTAAAGTGATTATAAAAACATTTTTAGATATCAAATTACAAATTATTTTGACTACCCGTATGGAAGTTACACTGGTTTTATTTTAAACAAAACTTATGCCTCTTCGTGTGAAAGGTATCAGAAGGGGTGTGACAATATCGCCCATATTCCACATAAATGCAACTACTATAAAAACATTGGCAAAGGTAAAATTTCAGAGTATTAAGATCATCCTTATACAAGCTTTAATTTTACGTAGGTTAGGGCGATTTGTGGGGACGTACTAGAAGGGGCGTGGCAATTCCTGCCACATTTCGCAAGCTTAAAGTGATTATAAAAAATGTATCAAGTACCAAAATTTAGCTGATTCCGATTATCCGTGTGGAAGTTATATGGTTTTTAATTTAAAATTGGAATATGGGCTATTTGTGTGGGAGGTACCAGAAGGTGCGTGGCAATTTCGCCCATCTTCCAATTTATACTAAGTTTGGGGAAAATATTACTATGTGAAAATATTACTATTACTATGTTTGATTCGATTCCTTAACTCCTTTCGAGAATTATCGTGTACACTAGCCAAACAGACAGACGACGGACGGACATGACTCATACCTCTTAAAAAGTCGTGAAACGGATTTGGACCAAAAATACTCAGGGTCTTAAGTCAATCCTTCAATGCGTTACACTTTTTTCTGTCCTCCTACTCTGTGAAGTGATTTTTTTGAGGATTTGTTAAAATTAAATTTAAATTTCCACAACTGGTTGTAGAAGACATAATATTGTCTTTCAACTATAACGGCGTGCAAAAAAGGAGTCATTCAAGAACTATAAATGCATCGAAAGTATTTTCTTTAAAGCTGTCGAAGTTGAAGCAAACATATTTGAAAGCTATAATATGATAAAAAAGCTTTTAAATTGGAAAAAAATAATTATATAAAATAAAATGTTTAAATGAAAGAAAAAAACGAAGTAAACATTTCTTATCTATATTTTTGCTGATCGATTTTTTTAAGTTAATATTGTATATGTATTAAATACATATTATTTTTAAATGGATTTCATCTATAAATTTTATTTAATTTATTTCGTGGGCCTTATATACGACATGCATGTGGATACCTTCGGAAGGCCTTAATTTGAAGACCTTCTATAATGTATTTTATTTCCTATCTTTTGAAGCCCTTCCCCGGGAAATCATCTGAAAGGCCTCATATTGAAACCGTTCATAAGGCCTTTTTTTCAAGGCCTTCTATTAGGCATGTTCTTAGAAGGAGGAGTGGAAGGCCTTGCCTTCCAACGACACAATATGTTATTTCGAAAGGAACACAGGAAGTCAGAGGTTAGGTATACTGACTGCTTTTGAATGCCTTCTAGGTCCTTCTTTCCGCCGCTGGGATGTTAGCATATGCTGCATAGATTAAAATTGTAAAGATAAAAATATATATTTTGTATACAAATCCGATGTCTATTAACGATTTTTTGGTGACTTTTAAGAAACACTTCCAGTGATTCCACTGCCCACTCCACCCAATAAACTCAAGCATTCATTGAGTCCTTCATACGTCCTTTTTGTGGAAAACATAACGACATTCAAATTAAGTACTATCAAGCGATTCGAGTTGCAGAACGACGAATCTGCACAATTATATTCAAAACACTGGCTTGAAAGTGTCAATGCCGACTCGCCGATCGATCTTCTGCATTATATTCCCCATCAATTTTTCCAGTTCTACATATGAAAAATCAAGCTCATACGAAAGGTGTTCCTAAACATTGTACAAAATCCACTTAAGCGAACGTGCAGACACTTCCATTGGCGTAATCTGAATTAGTTCGTATCATTAAATTGAATATCTATGCCAGCAAACGTTAATCGATACAATAATCTCATTCCAGGTTTGCTTAAACATTTGAAATGGATTTTCAAAAATTCACACGTCGATCCCAAACAAACTAATTGAAATATGGACAGGAAAATTTTTGTTGGGTCAGCAAGTATTCAATATTTTCAATAAAAAACATGTCGGAATTTGCCTTTTTCCAAACAAATGTAAATTGTAAATATAGAAGTTGTGTAAGTTTTATGCATGTTTCCAGTTGAAACGTGCTCTGCCAACATAGATCAAAATCTGTAAAGATAAGTGTCTGAGAGAAAAAGTTAAATCCGGAAGGACATTTGTATGAGGGTTATATTAAAACCTGAAAAGATGTGAACCAATTTCACCATTGGTGTTTCTAGTTGAAATATAATGTGTTTTGCCAAATCTTAAGATCATAGGTAAAAATATGTGTTTTCTAGAGGGCAAAAAGTCAAATCGGACAGACAGTGTCTAGAAACTAATGATTGAAGGCGTAAATAAAAGAATCACAAATGTTTGAAGACGATCAAACTTATTTGAACAAATGAGCGAACAATGCAAGCGATGAAAACAAATGTAGATTAATTAAGAAGTCTGAAAAAAGATACGTTCATACTCCAAGTCAAGTCATAGAAATAATAATTACAGCATCTCCAACAAAAATAATAAAAATTATGAATAGGAATTTCAGTTGCGTTCTTGGAAAAGCACGATGAATATGCAAAATAATGAAACTCCATCGTGCAACCTTCCATAGATCTGAGATGGCCGAAGTTTCGATGGGTCCGGAGGAGTACTGTTGGAAGGTGCGAAAAACATTGAATCGATTTATGGCGTAGATTTTGGCTAAGATTCTCTCGCCGAATTTAATTGAACCGGCTTCATCGGAAATTGCAGCTAAGTCGGTGAAAAAGGTCGAACAGCTCATTCAGCAATCAAATTGCCGTTTAATATGCAGATTAAAGAGATCCCAACGTGCAAACTGTCAAGGTGTGTCGGTGGTCAAGGTTGTGCAGTAACGTAAATTGATTGATGCGGATGAATGCAGAAATTAGACTGAATAGTGACTAGACAGCCGACTTTATACAAAAGTATATTTTGAAAGGATGGTTATAATTGAATGACGACTTCACACAAATGATTCTCTCATGGTGCAATAATACTTTTGGTGATTTTTGCCAAAAACTGCCAGTGATACCACGGCCTAATCCACCCAATAAACTAAATGATTGTTCGAAGTCGTCCTTTTTTTGAAACACGTCAAGACATTCAAATTAAGGACAATCGAGCGCTTCGAGTTGCAGAACGACGAATCTGCAATTATATTCAAAACAATTGTTTAAAATTGTCAATGGCAAAATAGCCGTTGACATTTCAAACCTCTGCATTATATTCTCGAACTCATGCGATGGATATAAAAACAAGTGAGAGCAATTAAAAAAGTTTGCAATTATTTAATTTAATATGAGAAAAGAACAAGGGGAAATACGTGCAATAAAATTTATCAAATTTTCTAGGGATCTAGAATAACTTCGATTTCAAACAGTTTATTTTTGTTCCTCCATGCGCGTCTTCAACAAAGTAAAGAATTGATAAGATGTGGTCATCAACTGAAAAAAAGAAATGAAGCCTGTTAATTTATTTATAATTTTAGAGAAATCTACTTACGTTTGCAAAACTTTCCATAGAGATCATAAAGAATTTAAAGGCGGTCAAATGCGATGGCTTCTGGGAACGTGCTATGGCCAAAATCACCATACGCTGATAGCGAACGTCGGCCTGATACCATTCTTGACCGAAAAACGATTCACTTACTTCCGAGCTCTGAATTGGAGAAGCATGAGTAATCAATAAAATTTAAGCGATAAGTTAGCTTACGTGATCCAATAGCTTGGTACCAAACCAGCAGACATAGAACACCTGACAGACGGCCGAAGTCATAAATCCAACAAACTTAACAAAGTCCAACATTTCCGATCCAAGTGTGATTTGTATGCCAATCAAGACAATGACAACAATCGAGATCATATAATTTAACAGAATGGATAAATTGAAAACAGCATTGATGCTATGTGCCAACCTGAAAGAAAATATTTTTAAATTGCCTCTTTTTTATGATGATGATTAAAGTCGAAAAATATATAGTGGAAATAATAAAAGCAACATATATTTTTAGCTGGGTTTAACAAATTTGATGTTTCGGAATACAGTTAATCTTTGTTATGTTTAATGTGTTGTCCCAAACATTATTGCTATTGTTATTGCATTCTTATAAAATCCACAATAACATCCATATTTTATAAAGGGTTCGCTAAAAATATACTGAAGATGGTATTTGCTGGAAATTAGAAAAAACAATTAAGTTCGTTAAGTTCGGCCGGGTCAAATCTTATATACCCTCCACCACGGAGTGCATTCCATAGTATTACCGGTAGATTAGAGGCTGTCGACTTTACACAGTGGTAAAGTAACATATTTTGAAAATTGTGATATTTTAAATGCGCATTACTATATTTGTTTACTATTTCAAACTATAAGGCATACATATGCGCACTGTTTTAAAGAAGTTTCATTGCTTCATTATTATAACATTAATAGTCTACTACAATATATATTACTGCAATTGTAATCCCAAAGTCAACTTGAGGGAGCACTCTTCATTAGGTAGAAACATTTTTCATCAGGGCCGATTTCTCCCATATTGGAATGAACGCATTAAATTTCATGATTCTAGATACATAAGTATGCTTGGTACCAATTTTATACAGTTTTGATCCTAAAGGTACGAATATAGAAAGATATCTTTATTTTTCGTTCCTACTCAGTCACAGCAATGTACACACCGAATTTTACTATTTTAACTGCAACCCTTTCATTGGTAACAATTTTTCTCTTTCGCCTCATTTTCTGCCTAAAAGTAAAAATTTTGAAAAATTTTTGTTTCGCATCTACGCAGTCATATAAATGCATACACCGATAATTCTGGGTCGGCTTGTATCTCTGGTGAGTTGTACTTCTCATTCGTTTGTGAGAATCATTTGCTTAATTTAAGGAGGACGGGTATGTTGTTCAAACCCCCCCAGAGAGGTTTCGAACATATACTTTTTAAAACCTTCTAGACTTTCTGAAGCAATAAAATATAGAATTTTTAAGGTATTTTTAAAATAACTCGTCTGAAATGGTAATTTACATAAAAAATCGTGGACACTTTTTTAAATTTCGCACAAAGGTTATAAAAAATATAAACAAACTAAACGAATTGTGCCAATTTCTAGATTGTGTAGTGCTAATTTCGCTAATGGACATCACATTGTTCGGAAAATTTTCATTTTTATTAACCAATACCACTTCCTGACATTCGACTAGAGCTATATCTTATGAACTTTTAATTGTGTACTGCAATAAATGTTTGGAAATTTAATAACAAAATCGTTTAGTAATTTAAAAAAAAGAGATAAGAATCACTATGATATCATAATGAAATCTAAAATATTCTTAAAAAAGCAAATAATTTGCTTGATGCTTGTAGAGCGCTAAGATGTAACATTTGCGATTGGACATTTTTATGGAGCTGTATCTAAATCTGAACCGATGTATCTTATTTTCATCACAGATGCAACAACGACGGTTTCTGTTACTTCCAGTGTTTTGGGGGTTTGCAATCATAATACAAATCCATTTCGACAAACAAAGAAAACTGTTTGATATATGTAAACACATTTCTCTTTGTTCATTTACAACAACTGATGACATGTTTACCGCAAACAAACTAATTTTTCCCAAAAAAAAACGCTGTTCACGTGTCTAAAATTTCGTTTCTACGAAATGTATTTTTTCTCTGCGTGTTGGTCTCTATTTTAAAATTTACTTTAAAGTTGCGAAACAATAAGAAATGAGTTTTAACTTACTAAAATTTTTGTTATTTTTTTCAAAGTTAGTATTTTTTGTACATATGTAACAAGTATTATTCAAAAGAGAAACAAGTAAGGAAAGGCTAAAGTCCACCACTCCCTGCGTATGTACCTCGCTTTGATTACTAAACCCAGGTATTTCACGGGAGCAATTTTATGTAGTTCATACAAATTATATAAATTATATTCATATAATTTATATGCTATAAATTCATCTTCAGTCAAATTTAACGAGTATGGTAAATAATATGGTAATTGATCTAATTGTCCGACAGACAAATACAAATTATACAGTAGTATATCAAAGTCATTTCAAAGTATGGACATATGGACATCACCCAAACAATTCTCATTGCAATTCAATTCGGTAAAAAAGTGAAATCGGGAAGGATTTTTGCATCCTGTAAATGTATGTGTTTGACAAAAAATGTTAAATCGGAAAGGACATTTGTATGGGGGTATATTGAAACCTGGAACAATGTGACCTGCTTTCACCATGTCTGTTTATTGGTGAAATATAATATGTAATATTTGGCCAAAATCGGTTAAACATTCTGCAGCAACATTTGTATGAGGTCTATATCTAAATCTGAACCTATCTTACCCACTTTCACCATAGATGTTTCTATTTCGATTATAAGATGTTCTGCCAAATTTAAAGAAAATCGGGTACAATATGTCGTTTCTAGAGCGGAAAATGTCAAATCGGGAGCGACATTTGTAGGGGGGCTATATATAAATCTGAACTGATCTTACCCAATTTTTGCATACGTGTTTCTAGTTGGATTATAAGATGTTCTGCAAAATTTAAAGAAAATCGGTTACAATATGTCGTTTCTAAAGCGGAAAAAGTGAAATCGGGAGCGACATTTGTATGGGGGCTATATCTAAATCTGAACCGATCTTACCCAATTTTTGCATACGTGTTTCTAGTTGGATTATAAGAAGTTCTGCAAAATTTAAAGAAAATCGGGTACAATATGTCTTTTCTAGAGCGGAAAATGTCAAATCGGGAGCGACATTTGTATGGGGGCTATGTCATGTGCCAATTTTAAAGAAAATCGGGTACAATATGTGATTTCTAAAGCGGAAAAAGTGAAATAGGGAGCGACATTTGTATGGGGGCTATATCTAAATCTGAACCGATCTTACCCAATTTTTGCATAGGTGTTTCTAGTTGGATTATAAGATGTTGTGCCAAATTTAAAGAAAATCGGGTACTATATGTGCTTTATAGAGCGGAAAAAGTGAAATAGGGAACGACATTTGTATGGGGGCTATATCTAAATCTGAACCGATCTTACCCAATTTTTGCATAGGTGTTTCTAGTTGGATTATAAGATGTTGTGCCAAATTTAAAGAAAATCGGGTATAATATGTCGATTCTAGAGCGGAAAATGTCAAATCGGCGCCTATCTTGCCTTCGCAACAATCATGGAGTAATAGCTCAACTCCTTATGGCAGAGGTATCATGAGTCTTTTGAGAAATATTTCATGTTGTCATTATACCCTACACCACTTCGTGGTCTAGGGTATTATAAGTTAGTTTCGCGCCAAATGTTTGTAACACCAAGAAATAATCGAGCTAGACCCACCTTTAAGTATACCGATCGGCTTAGAATCACCAGCTGAGTCGATTTAACGATGTCTGTCTGTCCGTCCGTCCGTCCGTCCGTCCGTCCGTCCGTCCGTCCGTCCGTCCGTCTGCTGTCCATCTAAGCTTGTTCGCACTCTACAGATCGCAATTGTCGTCCGATTGTCATGAAACTTGGCAGAATTTATTTTTTCTGGCCAAGGACCATCGGTATTGAATTTGGTGGAAATCGGTTCAGATTTAGATATAGCGCCCATACAAATGTCGGTCCCGATTTGACATTTTCCGCTCTAGAAACCACATATTGTACCCGATTTTCTTTACATTTGACGGAACATCTTATAATCCAACTAGAAACACGTATGCAAAAATTGGGTAAGATCGGTTCAGATTTAGATATAGCCCCCATATAAATGTCGCTCCCGATTTGACATTTTCTGCTCTAGAAACGACATATTGTACCCGATTTTCTTTACATTTGACGGAACATCTTATAATCCAACTAGAAACACCTATGCAAAAATTGGGTAAGATCGGTTCAGATTTAGATATAGCCCCCATACAAATGTCGCTCCCGATTTGACATTTTCTGCTCTAGAAACGACATATTGTACCCGATTTTCTTTAAATTTGACGGAACATCTTATAATCCAACTAGAAACACGTATGCAAAAATTGGGTAAGATCGGTTCAGATTTAGATATAGCCCCCATACAAATGTCGCTCCCGATTTGACATTTTCCGCTCTATAAACGACATATTGTACCCGATTTTCTTTAAATTTGGCAGAACATCTTATAATCCAACTAGAAACACGTATGCAAAAATTGGGTAAGATCGGTTCAGATTTAGATATAGCCCCCATACAAATGTCGCTCCCGATTTGACATTTTCCGCTCTATAAACGACATATTGTACCCGATTTTCTTTAAATTTGGCAGAACATCTTATAATCCAACTAGAAACACGTATGCAAAAATTGGGTAAGATCGGTTCAGATTTAGATATAGCCCCCATACAAATGTCGCTCCCGATTTGACATTTTCCGCTCTATAAACGACATATTGTACCCGATTTTCTTTCAAATTGGCACAACATCTTATAATCCAAGTAGAAACACCTATGCAAAAATTGGGTAAGATCGGTTCAGATTTAGATATAGCCCCCATACAAATGTCGCTCCCGATTTGACATTTTCCGCTCTATAAACGACATATTGTACCCGATTTTCTTTAAATTTGGCAGAACATCTTATAATCCAACTAGAAACACGTATGCAAAAATTGGGTAAGATCGGTTCAGATTTAGATATAGCCCCCATACAAATGTCGCTCCCGATTTGACATTTTCCGCTCTATAAACGACATATTGTACCCGATTTTCTTTCAAATTGGCACAACATCTTATAATCCAAGTAGAAACACCTATGCAAAAATTGGGTAAGATCGGTTCAGATTTAGATATAGCCCCCATACAAATGTCGCTCCCGATTTCACTTTTTCCGCTTTAGAAACCACATATTGTACCCGATTTTCTTTAAAATTGGCACAACATTTTATAATCGAACTAAAAACACCTATGCTGAAAGTGGGTGTGATTGGTTCAGATGTAGATATAGCCCCCATACAAATGTCGCTCCCGAGTTGACTTTTTCCGCTCTAAAATCCACATAGTGTACCCGTTTTTCTTTAAAATTGGCACAACATCTTATAATCCAACTAAAAATCCTATGGTGAAAGTGAGTAAGATCGGTTCAGATTTAGATATAGCCCTCATACAAATGTTGCTCCCGAATGTTTAACCGATTTTGGCCAAATTTTACATATTATATTTCACCAATAAACAGACATGGTGAAAGCGTTTCACATCGTTCCAGGTTTCAATATACCCCCATACAAATGTCCTTTCCGATTTAACATACATTTCCAGGATGCAAAAATCCTTCCCGATTTAAATTTTTACCGAATTGAATTGCAATGAGAATTGTTTGGCTGATGCCCATATGTCCATACTTTGGTATGACTTTGGTTAACTACTGTATAACTTGTATTTGTCTGTCGGATTTGTCAATGTCAATTACCATATTATTTACCATATTCGTTAAATTTGACTAAAGATGAATTTATAGCATATAAATTATATGAATATAATTATATAATTTGTATGAACTACATAAAATTGCTCCCATGAAATACCTGGGTTTAGTAATCAAAGCGAGGTACATACTCAGGTAGTGGTGTAGGGTATTATATAGTCGGCTCCGCCCGACTTTAGCCTTTCCTTACTTGTTTTTTGTATCAGTTTTGCAGCCTCTGAAGCAAAACTATTTGTTTGATTTTTTTTAGTTAAATTGTACTTATTTTAATATCACCTTTTTTCCTTGTATAAAATAAAATTTTCCTCAGTTTAAGTAAAAATTTACTCGTTTTGAGAAAAAAATCTGCAAAATTGTCCTCAGTTTGAGAAAATATTTACTTGATTTGAGTAAACATTTACTTAGTTTTAGGAAATTTTCAGCAAAATTTTACTAAGATTTATTAAAAATTTACTTAGTTTTAGGAAAATTTTGCTTAAATTTAGTAAAAAATTAATTGGTTTTAGGAAAAATTTACTTAGATTTAGGAAAATTTCAGCAAAATTCTACTTTTATTTAGTAAAAATGTACTTGGTTTCCTAAATTTTAGTTAATTTTAACTCATTATAGGGTTAACTTTTTTATGAGTGTAGATGAAACCCCCCCACCCCAGGGGAAAATCCTGCGCACGGGCCTGATAGAAGGCACTTCTGATCTAAGTGAGTGCTTACCTTGTGATTACCACCACAAACTAGTTGCCATCAACTGTTTATCGGACCATTATCACATGGGTCCGAAGTGCCACTTCTTTGGGCTTGTTTCTTGTTTTTATTGATGCACAACAAATGGCGAGAATTTTTGTATGGCGAGAATTTTGTATATATATACTATACTACTAATTCAAATCGGGAGGTACCTTTGTACTAGGCTTACATACAAATTTGAACCTATGAAATAGTACGCCGTGCCAAATTGTATGCCAATAAAACAATTTTTTTTATTTTTTTATATTTGTGCAGATTATAGCATCGAAGAGGGAAATTACGATTCTCATGGTTGTTGTCAAAGTAACGTTAAGCTTGTGAAAGCTAATGCAAAAATTCGATTTTAACACCTCCTGTCTAGTATAATTTTTCCACACTGGTTTCTTATGTAATTACAGATTACGTAATTATAGGCCTTTCTGCAAGACATCATTGTAGTTATGCTGATATCCTAGCTACATATGGAATAGGAACAATATTCACAAGGAGTGCAATTATAATAGCACATTGTGATATAGAGAGTACACAGTGAAAGTTTGAGTATATTACATTTATACTCTACACCACCCCGTGGGATGTCACGCCAAATGTTTGTAACACCAAAAAAAATAATCGAAAATCTTTCAATTTATAGAAGAGATCAAGGTATTGGCCGCATTTGTTTCCGAAATCCATAAAATTTTGTACAAACAACTTGTTATTCATCAGATTTTTAGGTCAAGTACCTTTCAACATAGGAAAAAAGAAAAAATGCATGTCATCGTCGTCTAATTGTTAAAAGCTCGACGTAAAGTGTTGCAAAGGAACCACCTTTTCACTAGTTTCCATTTCTGTATTAAAAAATCCACCGCTACCGGGCTTAGAACAGCGGACCTTCTGGTTCCTACTACGGCGCTCTAACCATCTCAGCTATCCTCTGTTATCAGCGCTGAATAACTAAAGCAAACCGCTTTTTTCGTTAGAATTGACTTACTTACTTAACACAATAGTTATTTAATACGAAGAAATATATAACGCAAATTAATATTAAATAAAATTGGCATTAAATAAATTAACACAAATTAATTTTACTGATATTACGTAGTATTACTAATTAATAAAAAATGAAATATTTGAAATACATTAGCAAAGCAATAAATCTGGATTTTTAAGCAAAAATTGATAAAATTATACAAAATTATACAAAATTAAACATTGTTTATTTATAAAAGTAATACAAAAATTTAAAATTAGCCCCCTACAAATACATCTGCCGATTTTATTTATTATAACTGACCTTGATCGAATTTGCGACATTCATTACCCAAGCGAATAGCTGCAGTGCTTCTCCCACTCTACAAATTACTGTTTGGGTTGGATTTTGGGATGTACTGAAAAATTGGGTTGATCGGATGAGGTACTGCCGAGCCAGTCGTGGTATTCATATGAATGATATTGTGCTCCGTTATTAAAAGACAAAGTTCAACCTTTCCAATAAAACCAGAAATTTGAAAAAAAATAATCAGTACTTTTTTAGATTCTAATTTAAAATTTTGTTTATCAGCGCTTCTCATTTGTCGTATGTGACCGCTGGTACTAGTATGAACCCTGATTTAAGTCAAAGACATACATTCGTTGCGAAAGTTCTGACGAGATGGGGTAGCGCCCATCGAAACTGAGCAGTCAACTTTTAGCTGCAACAATAAAGGTCTCAATTTGCCTTTTTGCTAATTTTGGGTTCTGCTGAAGACTTCAGCACAACCTTTGGTCTTAAACCAAAATAAATGACAACACATACAACGTAACAGACCAACAATACATACAAATTCTAATTTAATTTTAAATGACCCTCCCTATATAATTGCTATATTTTTCACTTTATGAGCCATGATTCATGACATACTTCACTTAAAAAAAGCATAGATTCCATAAAAATGTCCGTCCAAGTTTACATTGTCATTCTAGATGACTCATAGAAGAATCTTATATACGTTACGAACAAATTCACCTTTTTGCAAAATATGATAAACTTCAACATTACAGGGTTGCCACCGTTTTCAAAACTTTCCGAAAAAATCGTCTTACTAGGGCCGTTTTTTAAGCCGGGATAACACAAACGTTAATAAAAATTTAATTTTTTGCTCAAAATAATAAAATATTTTTTTCACAATGTCGCTAATTACAATATAAATATTTGTATCAAAACAAATTTTCAAAAAAATATTTTGTGTTGACTTTTTTGGACTTAACCATAGATTGAGACTTACACATACATCCTGGCTAAGTCCAAAATTTTTAACACAAAATTATTTTTTCAAAATTTGTTTTTACACACACATTGATATTTGGCGACAAGAACTGTTGGTTCAATGATTCTGTTGGATGGTGATTTTCGATTTACATTACTGGCGATTTCACGGCAATATCCAGCTGACGAACATTTGCTGGACATTCACATTAGAAAAATTATGTTGATATTGCGAAGGTTGATATTTAGATTCTTTCAGTTTATTTTCTCATACGTTGCTCCAAATCGTGTGTCGTTGAGCGAAAATGCTATATTGGCTACGAAACACATTGAATTGGAGGATTCTGTTTAAGGAAAATTATGTTAACAACCTCAGATTATCGCCTCAGAATCTTCAGTTAATACCAGATTATTTTTTGCAATGACACTGGGAAGTTGGGAAATTAACGAATATCATATTGCAGAAATGCTTCTTAAAGGAAATCACGAAGATGAAGATATTTTAAGAGCACACTCCGCACGTCAATCGGCAATTCGCGTACGACACTCATGAAAGTTTTGAACGATGGAATTGTAGTGATTATCCTCTGGACGATCACGTTGGAATTATAAGACTATTTTGATGGTGTAAATTTTGGCTACGATTCTTTCGCAGAATTTAAATTTACGGCCTCCATCTGAAATTGCAGCTAAATTGTTGAAAAAGGTCGAACAGCTCATTCAGCAATCTAATTTCCATATTAAAGAAATTCCAACGCATATTAAAGAAATTCCAAAGTGCAAACTGTCGAAGAACTGTGACGGAGATCATGGTGGTGCAATAACGTAAATTGATCGCTCGGAAGAATATACGATGTCCCACATAACGTTTTTGGAGAAATTAGACCGAATATATTTTGAGAAAATGGTTATAATTGAACATGTTATGTTAGCAGATGTTGCATATATTAAGAATGCATAAAAATCCAAATGATTTTTGGCGATTTCTTACCAAACGCTTTCAGAATACTCAAATACGTCCATTTTGTGGAAAACATCACGACATTTAAATTTAGTACTATCAAACGTTTCGAGTTGCAGAACGACGAATCTGCACAATTATATTCAAAACACTTGCTTGAAGGTGTCAATGGCAAAATCGTCGTTGAAATGTCGACCTTCTGCGTTATATTCCCCGTAGATTTTTTCAGTTCACCGTATGAAAAATCAAACTCCTGCGAAAAGTTTTCCTAAATACTTAAGCGAACGTGCAGACACTTCCATTGGCGTAATCTTAATTAGATCATGTACAGGAAAATTTCTGTTGGGTCAGCTAGTATATATATATTTAAAATTTTAAACATTAAACGACTTACTCATTGAGTACACAATGCGTCTCCAGCACTTTTTTCAATTCACTCATATCCCTGTTAAATCCGTTCGACTTGAAATTTTTGATACGCCTGCACAAATGGTCAAATTGCATGATAACCATGTGAGTCGTGCATATCAGTAACATATCCGATCCGATAAAAAAGCACGAAACTGTAGCCCCTCCCAGGAATTGTGTGACATACGCATAGATGTAACCGATACCTTTGGATGCTTCAAATGGATATGTCATGATATAGGGGGTGTGTCCAACGAATGTCCGATCCTCGTCACCGCTGCTGTAGTATCCAATGATCGACTGTACTATGGGAAATATCAAAAACATAATAGCGATTGACCAGTGGCTAATGCCCATTATTATGCAATTTCGACTGATGTTCCTGTATCCTTCCATCAGGCGGAAATCGAGACGTTCCTGCGATGACTTAGGGAACAGCCTCTGCAGTTCATTTATGGCTGCATGTAACTTTTTGCGGCCAAATACCACAGTCAACATTTTGCAATAGCTGTTGTTGGCAAATATTAAATACAAAAACCACTTGGTCAAATGTACGGTACTTTCGAACTCATCGAAAACAAAGTAACTAATTTTGGCACTCAAGTTAAACACCATGTTGACAGATAAAGATACTAGCACTATTTTCTCCTTGGTTGTCATCAACTCTTCATCGGACCATCTGAAGAGTTTGATGCCGACAATGCTGTAGAACCGAAGAGGAAAATCTACAAAATCGAATAAAGTTAAACTGTTTGCTGTTTTCGCCATTTTCCGATTTGCAGGGTTATTGACGAGGCAACTTGAAGCTTATGAAAACTGCTGCAGAAATTCCGTTTTCACACCTCCAAACAAGCACAATTTTCCATTCCGGTTTCTTGTGTAATTACAGATTACGTAATTATAGGCCTTTCTGCAAGACAACATTGTATTAAAACTGGTATCACAGCTACATATTGAATAATAACAATCTTCACAAGTACTGGAATTATAATCGCACCTTGTGCTATATATATAGAGGGTACCGCGAAAGTTTCAGTGGATTTATCATACCCTATTATACGGAGTTTTTTGCGCCAACTCTTTGTAACACCAAGAACTCAACGTCCGTTAATTCGATGTACACATATTACACCGTACACCGGATCTTAGTAAAATTTACATTAACATTTTATGTTTCGCCTGTGTATTCCTTCTGTGAAAGAGGACCAGTCTTACATGTCTTCCCTCTAAGGGTGACGAGGGGGCAGTTATGAGTCATTCCGTCATTAAAAAATTATAAAAAATATTAATAAAATGTGTGAGGACCACCTTAAAGTTTGAAGATGGAGGGTAGGTACGTTCTGAGAAAATATTGGGGCTGAAAAAGTACTGGGGTTGGTCATACACTTGACTAGGGGCTTTCTTGGGGCAGTTAGAAGAGAGGGAGAAAATTTTATAAAAATTAGTTTTTGTATGGGAGCCCCATTAAGGAGTGGGGATAGGGGGTAAGTTTGTTCAGAAAAATTGTAGGGGAAGGAAAATTAGTGGAGGTCGGTCTTGTAGCAGACGGATTTTAGTAATCATAATATTAATCAATCATATATTTTCAATACTATTGTTTTTATTTAACTGATTGGATGAAATTATATTTTAGTTAAACTTTGTGTTTATTTCATGGTGTTTTGTTTTCATATATAACTAATATTTACGTTCGAGTGTAAATTTTTTTGCTTTGGTCTTTTTATTCCCTCCACCTCCAGGATGGGGGTATATTCACTTTGTCATTCCGTTTGTAACACCTTGAAATATTCATCGGAGACCCCATAAAGTATATATATTCTGGGTCGTGGTAAAATTCTAAGACGATATAGCCATGTCCGTCTGTCCGTCTGTCTGTCTGTCTGTTAAAAGCACGACAGCGGCCGAACGAAATGAGCTAGGAGGTTCAATTTTTTCCTAAATGTGTATTATGGTTGTAGATCGGTTGGGATTGAAAGTGGACGAAATCGGCCCAGAGGGAAAAAATTTTCCCTCACAAGGACTGAAAATACCCCTAATATTTAGAGTATTTCAGCATGTTTTTTGAACATATTAGCTTGTTTTTAGTTGATATTTGCAATGCGCATTCCCTCTATAGCATAAAAGGGCACCATAGAGTGATTTTTATTTGTAGGGAGCGAAATGGGACAAAAAGGGATAAAAATGGTACCTATCAAACGACAACAGATAGAAACACGAAATTTGGCGTGTACATTCCTCTAATAGAGTAGATACATGATATAAAAGTATTTTTTCTAAATATTACTTTTAAGGGGTTAATTGGGGATAGAGGGATAAAAATAGTACCAACCTAACGGCTGCACTAGAATAATGAAATTCGATATATACATTCCTCTGATTGCGTAGACACGTAAAATAAAAGAACTTTCCAAAATTCGTACTTTTTGGGGTTCAAATGGAAAAAGGGGATAAAAATAGTACCTACCAAATGACAGCAGCTAGAATCATGAAATTCGGAGTATACATTCGTCTGACTGCGTAGACACGAAAAATAAAACGTTTTTTCCAAATTCGTACTTTCAAGGGATACAATGGCTACAGGGGATAAAAATAGTACCAACTAAACGAATACAGCTAGAATGATGCAATTCAGTGAGTACGTCCCTCTAATTGTGTAGATACGTAAAATAAAGAGATTTTAGATAGTCGTACTCTTGAGGGGGCAAAATTGGAAAAAGGGGATAAAAATGGTACCAACAAAATGGCCGCTGATAGAATCATGGAATTCGGTGTATACATTCCTCTAACTGCATAGCCACGTAAAATATTTTTTTCCAAGTTCGTAATTTATTTTGTTGCTTTTACGACAAAAAAATGGTAGAATCATGAAGTTGTCTTATACTGCGTACGTGAGAGATAAAGTATTTTCAAAATTTATACTTTTGAAATTAAAATAGGATGGAATTACAACCAACAAAACGACTGTAGCTGAAAGTACACTCTCTATCCCCCAATATTTAGGGTATTTATGATTGCTCCCTTATATCTACTTTATGAATTGAAGTATTATATCCATTATATATATATAGTATACAAATATTGGTAGCCTTGGCTTATTAATTAAATTTCTTATTTTCATACAGTTAAAATTTGTTGCGGACATTCCTCTTGTTGCTTGGAAGCACCACAAAGAAAATAAAAGTTTTAGCGGACGAAATGGGACAAAAAGGGATAAAATATGGTACCAATGATACGACAACAGCTAGAATCATGAAATTCGGTGTGTACATCCCTCTAATTGCATAGACACGTAAAATAGAGGGATTTTTCGAAATTCGTACTTTTAAGGGATATAATTAAAAAGAGGGATAAAAATGGGACCTACCAAAAAGCTGAAGTTGAAATCATGAAATTCGGTGTATACATTCTGACTATGAAGACTCGAAAAAGGGTTTTTTCGAAATTTGTACATTTGGGCGGAGAATGGGGCGAATGGGGATATCTTTAAAATTTATACATTTCTTATCACTTTGTCTGTATCTGGAAATGCTTCTTTCTAATGGCGACTGACAATCGCCGAATAGTTAGGCATGTTCACTTTCACAATTTCAGTATTTTTTTATATATAGTAGTAGCTTTTAAACAGTGCGAATAAGTATACATTATAGTTTGAAATAGTAAACAAATATAGTAATGTGCATAAAAATATCACAATTTTCTTAATATGGTACTGTACTTCTATGTAAAGTCGACATCCTTTAATCTGCTGTGGAATGCACTCCGTGGTGGAGGGTATATAAGATTCGGCCCGGCCGAACTTAACGCCTTCTTACTTGTTATAATTAAATGCACTCAAAATATCATCAACAGTCGAAGAAGAAGAAGACATAAATATCACTCTGTTGCTATTTTGTTGTGTTCTTATGTTTCTTTCTTTTTGTCACTCATAATTGTAACAAGTACAAGTAAATACAACAAGTACTCATTACTCTCAGTTGATTTAACGGTTCCTTATTTTTGTTCTGTTCTTATTAAAATTTAGGTTTAATGTTGAAGTGAAGTTTCTAATTTTGTCATTCCTGGTTTTCACGTCGACAAATAAAGACTTGTGACGGATAAAAACTTTGTTTCCTTTCACAGACCAGAAATAACCAAATAAAATAAAGTGTCTACGAAATTGGACGAATGCGTCTGTTTCGACACCACTTTCTATAAAGCAATAATAAAAAGCATATAACTTCTTGGACGTTTACCGTCTGGAGAGTTGCTTGAAATAAATAAATATATAAATAAAATACCAACAATAGTTACAAAAACTACATACAACTTTATATTGAGGAATACTGGATTAATCCAAGAATCCTACAGTCTTACATTTAACACAGCTAGGGGCGACTACAGGCAGTTTTAGGCCTTACTGTCATAAAAAACCAGTAAGGAAAGGCTAAAGTCGGCCGGGGCCGACTCTATGATACACTCCACTTTCAATCCGAATACAATTCAATTCGATGAAAAAGTGAAAACTGGAAGGTTTTTTGTATCCTGTAAATGTATGTGTTTGACAAAAAATGTTAAATCGGAAAGGACATTTGTATGAGGATATATTGAAACCTGGAACGAAATAGGTGAAATATAAAATGTATAGTTTGGCCAAAATCGGTTAAACTAATGGGAGCAACATTTGAATTTGGGCTATATTTAAATCTGAACCGATCTTACCCACTTTCACCATAGTTTTGTTTAGTTAGATTATAAGATGTGGTGCGAAATTTAAAGAAAATCGAGAACAATATGTGGCTTTTAAAGCGGCAAAAGTCAAATCGGGAGCGACATTTGTATGGGGGCTATATCTAAATCTGAACCGATCTTACCCAATTTCTGCATAGTGTTTCTAGTTGGATTATAAGAAGTTTTCCCAAATTTAAAGAAAATCGGGTACAATATATGGTTTTTAGAGCGCAAAATTCAAATCGGGAGCGACATTTGTATGGGGCCTATATCTAAATCCGAACCGATCTAGCCCGCTTTAGCCACAGGTGTTTCTAGTTAGATTATAAGATGTTGTGCGAAATTTAAAGAAAATCGATTAGAATATGTGGCATTTAAAGCGGAAAAAGTCAAATCGGGAGCGACATTTATATGGGGGCTATATCTAAATCTGAACCGATCTTACCCAATTTCTGCATAGGTGTTTCTAGTAAGATTATAAGATGTTGTGCCAAATTTAAAGAAAATCGAGTACAATATGTGGTTTCTACAGAGGAAAATGTCAAATCGGGAACGACATTTGTATGGGGGCTATATCTAAATCTGAACCGATTTGACCTATTTTCACCATAGATGTTCTTAGTTTAAATATAAGATGTTTTGCCAAATCTGAAGACAATCTGATACAATATGTGGTTTCTAGAGCGGAAAAAGTCAAATCGGGAGCGAAATTTGTATGGGAGCTATATATAAATCTGAACCGATCTGACCGATATTCACCATGGGTGTTTCTAGTGGAAATATAAGACGTTTTACCAAATCTGAAGACAATCTGATACATTATGTGGTCTCTAGAGCGGAAAAAGTCAAATCGGGAGAGAAATTTGTATGGGAGCTATATATAAATCTGAACCGATCTAACACATTTTTACCACAGGTGTTTCTAGTTACAATATAATATGTTTTGCCAATTTTAAAGAAAATCTGTTGTAATATGTGGTATCTAGAGTGAAAAGAGTCAAATCGGGAGTGAAATTCGTATGGGGGCTATACCTAAATCTGAACCGATTTTCTTCAAATTAAATAGCGTTCGTCCTTATCCCGAAAAAAATCGTTGTGCAAAGTTTCATTTGGTTCTGTCTGCAATTGCGACCTGTATCGTGATTACAAGAATAGATGGACGGACGGACGGACGGACGGACGGACGGACGGACGGACGGACGGACGGACGGACGGACGGACGGACGGACGGACGGACGGACGGACGGACAGACAGACGGACATTGATAAATCGACTCAGAAAGTGATTCTAAGACGATCGGTATAATTAACAATGGGTCTATCTCGTTTCCTTTTGGGTGTTACAAACAAATGCACAAAGACATAATACTCTCGTGGAGTGTATAAATAACAAAATTATGTTGTTTGTATGTATTGTTGGTCTGTTATGTTGTATGTGTTTGTCATTTATTTTGGTTCAAGACCAAAGGTTGTGCTGAAGTCTTCAGCAGAACCCAAAATTAGCAAAAAGGCAAAGTGAGACCTTTATTGTTGCAGCTAAAAGTTGACTGCGCAGTTTCGATGGGCGCTACCCCATCTCGTCAGAACTTTCGCAACGAATGTATGTCTTTGACTGAAATCAGGGTTCATATTAGTACCAGCGGTCACATACGACTAATGATAAATTTAGCTGCAACAATAAAAGTCTCACTTTGCCTTTTTGAGTGGTATGTGATTAGAATGGATCACGGAAATAAATTGCTGCGGTCACCACCAGAGATGAAATTGGATTGTTTAATGATGATCGGCAAAATATTTCGTCGCTGGGTCAAACCGTCTGTGTGCGAAACGCTCTCGAAAACACCTCTGAAAATCATGTTTTCCCGTGTACTTATACCCTACACCACTTCGTGGACTATGGTATTATAAGTTAGTTTTCCGCCAAATGTTTGTAACACCAATAAATAATCGAGCTAGACCCACCTCTAAGTTTACGGATCGGCTTAGAGTCACCAGCTGAATCGATTTATCGCACTCTACAGGTCACAATTGTGGTCCGATTATCATGAAATTTGGTAAAAGTTACTTTTTTGGTCAAGGACGATCGGTATTGAATTTGGAGGAAATCGGTACAGATTTAGATATAGCCCCGATACAAATGTCGCTCCCGATTTGACTTTTTCCGCTCCAGAAACCACATATTGTACCCGATTTTCTTTAAAATTTGCACAACTTTTTATAATCTATTAGAAACATCTATGCTGAAAGTGGGTAAGATCGGTTCAGATTTAGATATAGCCCTAATACAAATGTTGCTCCCGAATGTTTAACCGATTTTGGCCAAACTTTACATATTATATATCACCAATAAACATACTCATCACATCATACAGGGTTTCAATATACCCCCATAAAAATGTCCTTTCCGATTTAAAATTCATGATTCAAAAATCCTTCCCGATTTCACTTTTTACCGAATTGAATTGTAATGAGATAGAAAGTGGGGTGTATCATATAGTCGGCTTTCTTGTTTGGGAGATACCCATATGTCCATACTTTGGTATAACCCAAATGGGGCCCCATTCTGCTCTATTACAGCTCTAGAAACTACATCTTACATCGGATCTTCATCAAAGTTTGCAGATCATTATATGTTTCAACTAGGAATACCTACCGTGAATGATAACTATATAGGCCCATGTTTTGGCACAGGCCACAAGTGTTGTTATTGGCCCCCTTTAAATGTCCGTCCGATTCATCCTATTACCGCTATATAATCTGTATTTGTCATTGGATCTTGATCAATTTTTCCACATCATGTTATATTAACTTTACTCGAAACATCTGCCGGAAAATTGGATCAATTACCATATTATTTACCATATTCGTTAAATATGACTACAGATAAAATTGCTGCCACGAAATACCTGGGTTGTGCAGGGTATTATATAATCAGCCCCACCCGACTTTAACATTTCTTTGCTTGTTTTTTTTTATAAATTACTTCCACCTAATATGAACAAGTTTTCAGTTGTCACTATGAAAAACTACCAAAAATTACTATAAACGTCCAATAATTCGAACAATACGTTACTCTAAGACAATTTCCATTTAAAGTGCTCTCAAGGGTATATAATTTCAGAAAAAAATACACAGGAAAACAGATATTTTGCAAATCACCATTAAACAATGCAAACATCATTTTCGTGGGGTGACTTCAAACGGGGTTTCCATTTGTATGCACCACGACCCAGCCTAATACACATATGCTTTTCGATTTAATTTCGCTTTTGAATCAATTTCGGTTTCATTTTCCATTTTGTTCTATTAAAATATTGATAAAACGAATGTGAGGTTGTGAAATGGAATTCAAATGAATATTACGTTTTTAAACCGAGCTGTCATATTTTAAGAGTAAAATGTATGTATTTATTTAAAAACAAAAGTAGGAACTATTCATGGTGGTTTTCCAGGGTCAAGCCTATAAATAACACTTAATGCAAAAGCACCCGCAATTGGTCAAGGGATTTGCAAAAGGGGATCGAGTTGAAGTAGAAAAACTTCGACAAAGCCTTACACACAATTTAAACAGCAAAGAATTCCGGTGGTTGGAAAAAGAAATATTATTAATGATTAAGCACATTACACAGAAGCCTTTTCTGTTATAATATAAATGATCGTGAGAACCAGGCTTTACTGTGTGTTCCGTCAATACAAAACCTCTTCTAAAACTGGCAACAATATGGTGAATGACTTTGATAAGCTGGTTCTGTGCATTCCAACACCTGCATCATCACAAAAAACTGAGAGCTGCTGTCAGTTGTAGGCGAATTGATGTGAATGTAGACGGTTACAAACTGTTCATGGTAGTCCGAACTGGGTTTTAAGATCAAAAAACTTTTGGATAGTTGACCGCAAAATAGGAATATTAAAAAAACTGAAAGTGCCTTTTTATATAGAATTTTTGAATGAACTCAATGCTATAAGTCTCAATTCAATCAATGGATATGCGAAATTCTCTGATAAATTCAGAAAAATCGGACAGAATGCAAAAAAATTTTATATTTTGCACTTTTTGTCAGAACTGACGATAGGAACGACATATTTTGTTGATTCATTTTGATTTGGTTTATAATTCCAGTTCGTAATCAGTCATCAAATAAACAGGGAAATCCAGTTACACGTATTTAATTTATTTTCACCGATTCGTGAATTTCTGAAAATTCACAATGAGGCATTGAATGAAGACTTGCAATTAATATTATCCCAAATAGGAATGACAGCGCCACACTATCCGATGCACAAAGCATTTAATTAAGATTTGGAATGCAATGCATAATCAATGCGAATTCGATGCTTACGGAACACATGGCTTATGAACGATTGAACTATAGTGATTTTCTTCTTGGACGCTCTCGGTGAAACCAGAAAGTCCTCTTTGATAGTACCATTTTTTTGGCAAAAAATCGCTCGCAAAATTAAAGAGATGCTTGCTTCATCAGGAGAATTTCAGCTGCGTTCTTTGAAGACTGCCGAAATGCACGCAGGTTGAATATGGAAATTAACGAAACTCCATCATGCAACCTATCAAAGATCAAAGTTTTGATCGGCCCGCAGGACTGTTGGTTCAATGATTCTGTTGGATGGTGATTTTCGATTTACATTACTGGCGATTTCACGGCAATATCCAGCTGACGAACAGAATCATGTGTTGTGGATCGTCCAATCTGAAGTATTTTCAAAACATTTGATGGGCATTCGCACTAGAAAAATTATGTTGATATTGCGAAGGTTGATATTTATATTTTGTCAGTTTGTGTTCTCATACTTTGCTCCAAATCGTGTGTGGTTGAACGAACATGCTACATTGGCTGCGAAACACATTCAATTGGAGGATTCTGTTTCAAGGAAAATTATGTTAATAACCTCAGAATATCGCCTCAGAATCTTCAGTTAATACCAGATTATTTTTTGCAATGACACTGGGAAGTGGGGAAATAACGAATAGCATATTGAAGAAACGCTTCATAAAGGAAAGCACGAAGATATCACTAGTCAACAGTCAAAATGTACTCGGGATGCGATAATTTTTTCTGTGTAGATAACCTTGACATGAGCTCGAAAAACGCAATAAAAAATTTTTTTTTCGTTTGGTTTTTTTTTTTAAATTTTAAAATTTTTTTTTTGGTTAATTTGTTTCGTCCGGCATAACTCGGGAACCACTAGCCCGATTTAATTGAATTAAATTTTAAAAAATTTAAAATTACAATTCCCTTAATCTGTTCATATATTGTTTTCCTATACAAGCAACAGTTTCCAAGTTAAAAATGAATATATAAAGGAAAAAACTTATTTTTTGCCTAAAGATTTAAAATTTTTTTTTTAAAAAATCCATAAAAAATCCAAAATGAAAAAAATGTCAAATCTTATTACTTTTATGTAAAGTCACATAACCTATGAGCAAAATGAGACAAAGATCATGAAAATCGATGCACGCGTTTCGCTTTTATTCGCAATTGAGTAAAGGTATGAATTTCAAAAAGTTGCTCGACATATGCACAACTTTGTCTATGGTAAGGTTTTTTCTTTTTTTTTTGATTCTCAGAATTAACAAAACGGAATAAACAAAGGGTTATTTAATTTTTATGATTGCGTAAGCAAAGTAATAAACGCTAATAAATGTGCGTGAACAATTAAAAGGAAAAAAGGAAAGGGGACTTTTTTAATTATTTGGGTTTTCCGTTGGCTACCTGTATGATTTTTTTACAGAAATGCAACCCACATTTAAGGGTGGTCATTATTCGGAAAATTTAAGACTCACACATGGTGAAACAGGTATGTAGCCACCGTAAAAAAATATACACCCATTTATAAGTACCTGTCAGTAAAATACTAAACAATACACAGTATAAATAGGTCTTCATTGATCGATTTTACTCATTCAACAAGTGTCGACGAACGCGATAGTTAAAATGAGCAAACGTTCGCGAGGATTTGAATGCAATACCAATCCAAGTAATTTTTGTTACATGTGCGGAGAATACGTTTCTGAAAAAAACAAGCGTTGTTTTTCACCTAAATTGAGAGATTCATTTGAAGAGAGCTTCAATTTAAAGGTCTCAAACATAGATGAGCGGTGGACACCAAGTGCTCTATGTCCAAGGTGCTACGTACAGCTAGCTGACTCAAGGTAAGTGTAGATTACGAAATTCAAGAACATATATAACTTATTATTGAAATTCTTTCAGACGACAGCCGAGAATCATCATGCCAATGCTTTGGAGAGCTCCGCTTTGCCATGTAACAATTCAATTAAATCGGGCTAGAGGTTCCCGAGTTATGCCGGTCGAAACAAATTAACCAAAAAAAAATTTTTTAAATTTAAAAAAAAAAAATAAAAAAAAAACCAAACGAAAAAAAAAATTTATTGCGTTTTTCGAGCTCATGTCAAGGTTATCTACACAGAAAAAATTATCGCATCCGGAGTACATGAAATTTTTTTCATTTTGTTGAGTAGTGTATTTTAAGAGCACACTCCGCGCTTAAATCGGCAATTCGCATACGACACTCATGAAAGTTTTGAACGATGGAATTGTAGTGATTATCCTCTGGACGATCACGTTGGAATCATAAGACTATTTTGATGGTGTAAATTTTGGCTACGATTCTTTCGCAGAATTTAAATTTACGGCCTTCATCTGAAATTGCAGGTAAATTGTTGAAAAAGGTCGAACAGCTCGTTCAGCAATCTAATTTCCGTTGAATACGCATATTAAAGAAATTCCAACGTGTAAATTGTCGAAGAACTGTGCCGGTGATCATGGTGGTGCAATAACGTAAATTGATCGCTCGGAATGAATATACGATGTCCCACATAAAAGTTTTTGGAGAAATTAGACCGAATATATTTTGAAAGGATGGTTATAATTGAATGTGGTATGTTAACAGATGTTGCATATATTAAAAATGCAAAGATAAAATATATAATTTGCATAAAAATCCAAATGATTTTTGGTGATTTTTTACCAAACTCTTCCAGAATGCTCAAATACGTCCTTTTCGAGTTGCAGAACGACGATATATTATATTCAAAACACTTGCTTGAAGGTGTCAATGGCAAAATCGTCGTTGAAATGTCAACCTTCTGAAAAATCAAACTCATGCGAAAAGTGTTCCTAAACATTGTACAAAATCCACTTAAGCGAACGTGCAGACACTTCCATTGGCGTAATATGAATTAGTTCGTATCATTAAATTAAATATCTATGCCAGCAAACGTTAATCGATACAATAATCTCATTCCAGGTTTGCTTAAACATTTCAAATAGATTTTCAAAAAATCACACCACGATCACAAATAATGTAATTGAAATATGTACAGGAAAATTTCTGTTGGGTCAGCTAGTTTCAAATAAATTTAATATAGTGACAAGCAAACGTTCTTCTTCTTGCTTTATATTTGCAAAAATTCAAAATCTTGCTGCTTTGACAAGTATCATTTGAAACCCAAATTGGAAAATTAAATCGTTTGATTTCCATCACAACTAAAAATAAGGTGTTTGTTTTGAATTTTCGATTTCGTTTTAAAACGGAACATACCTGAATATTTAGCATTTTAAAATTAATACCAACAATAAATTTACTGGAATGTAATACGTGTAAACTGGTCTTCAAAAAGATTTTACTTTCTGTTTCGAACGAATGAACTGTATTGAAATATTCCTGGCACTGGTAGGGAATTTACTCAAATTTAGTACATTTAAACTAATTAACAATAAGATTATACTCCCGATAATGTAACGATGAAGTAAATATGACCAAAATTTTCCTAAACATTGGCAGGGAATTTACTCGAATTTAGTATGTCTTGTTACTCGTTTAATATATATTTTTTTAATTCCATCAAGAGACGATGAACTAAACTCGAGTAAACTTGGCAAGGAAAAATTAACTTGGTTTAGGAAAAATAAATCTTCAGACTTTGTTCAATTGAACTAATTGAATGGTTAATTTTTCCTCAAACTTACCACAAATATTATTCATTTTAGGAAATAAATAAACATAGTGTGATGAAAGTTCAAATTGTTTCGATTTTTAAGAAAAAGTATTAACTTGAAATGAAGTAAAAAATTTACTAACTTCCGGAATTTTACAGATCACATTATATTTCAGCTACATACTGAACAATTTTAGTGTAATTCAGTTACCATATTGGTTGGCGACTAGTTTACACATTGAATTTTTAATTTGACACATCTGGTTCTTAAATTTAGACATAAAAGGATAAATTTTAGTGCAATATTAAACAAGTGAAAGCAAGTAAGGAAAGGCTAAAGTCGGACGTAGCCGACTATATGATACACTCCACTTTCTATCCAATTACAATTCAATTCTGTAAAAAAGTGAAATCGGGAAGGATTTTTGTGTCCTGTAAATGTATGTATGTATTTGACACAAAAATTTAAATCGGAAAGGACATCTGTATATGGGTATATAGAAACACTGTGTAACCCGCATTCACCATGTATGTTTATAGGCGAAATATAATATGTAAAGTTTGGCCAAAGTCGGTTAAACATTTTGGGAGCAACATTTGTATATATATATATGTAAAGGGTGATTTTTTAAGAGCTTGATAACTTTTTTTAAAAAAAAACGCATAAAATTTGCAAAATCTCATCGGTTCTTTATTTGAAACGTTAGATTGGTCCATGACATTTACTTTTTGAAGATAATTTCATTTAAATGTTGACCGCGGCTGCGTCTTAGGTGGTCCATCCGCTTAGTCCAATTTTGGCATTTCCACGTTTTTGAGTAACAGAGACCCAATTGGTGCGAACGGCGACGAATCGAAAATTGGTGGTCATCATTAACACTGGCCGATACAGCTGCGATATTTTCTTCAGTTCGCACTCTACGTAAGCGTGTTGGTGGTTTAATGTCCAACAATGTAAATTTGGTGCGAAATTTAGTCACAATAGCCCGAATAGCCGCTTCAGTGGGTCGATTAAACTGACCATAAAATGGAAGCGCGCAATGAACTTTCTTAACAGAGCACGCATTTTGATAATAAAATTCAATAATTTGCAAGCGTTGTTCGTTTGTAAGACGATTCATGATGAAATGTCAAAGCATACTGAGCATCTTTCTCTTTGACACCATGTCTGAAATCCCACGTGATCTGTCAAATACTAATGCATGAAAATCCTAACCTCAAAAAAATCACTCTTTATATACATGAATATATGTCTAATCAGATCTTACCCACTTTCACCATAGGTATTTTTAGTCGGATTATATGTTGTGCCAATTTTAAAGAAAATCGAGTACAATATGTGGTTTCTAGATCGGAAAAAGTCAAATCGGGAGCGACATTTTTACCTAAATCTGTACCGATTTGCTTCAAATTAAATAGCGTTGGTCGGACTATAATTGTGACCTGTAATTTGACTACAACAATAGATGGACAGACGGACATTGCTAAATAGACTCAGAAAGTGATTCTAAGCCGATCTGTATAATAAACGATGGGTCTAGCTCGATTCCTTTTGGGTGTTACAAACAAATGCACAAATACATAATACTTTCGTGGAGTGTATAATTAGGTGTTTAAGATGTAAATTTAAACATTGACTGATTAATAGTACATCACTGAATGTGATGTAAAACAAGTAATGAAGGGCAAAAGTCGGACGGAGGCGACTATGTGTTTGACAAAAAATGTTAAATCGGAAAGGACATCTGTATGGGGGTTTAGTGCAACATGGAACGGATGTGACCAGCGGTTTCACCATATATGTTTATAGGTGAAATATAATATGTAAAGTTTGGCCAAAATCGGTTAAACATTTTTCAGCAACATTTGTATTGGGGCTATATCTAAATCTGAACCGATCTTACCCACTTTCTTCAGAGGCGTTTCTAGTTTGATTATAAGATGTTGTGCCAAATTTAAAGAAAATCGGGTACAATACGTGGTTTCTATGGCGGAAAATGTCAAATCGGTAGCGACATTTGTATGGGGGCTATATCTAAATCTGCGTTAAATTAAATAGCGTTCGTCCTTGATCCACAAAACTTACTTGTGCCAATTTTTAAGATCGGACTATAATTGCGACCTATAATTTGATTACAACAATAGATGGACATACGGAAAGACAGGCAGACGGACATTGCTAAATCGACTCAGAAAGTGACTCTAAGCTGATTTGTATCCACAAAGACATAATACTCTCGTGGACACGCTAGCCGCTGAACGAAATGAATTTTCCCTAAATGTGTTTTAAGGTTAAAGATCGGTAGGGATTGAAAGAGGACGAAATCGGCTCAGAGGGAAAGAATTTTCCCTAACAAGGACTGAAAATACCCCTAATATTTATTTAGATTATTTAAGCAATTTTGTTTAAAATTTCTGCTTTATATGCACTTGAAATTTGTTGCGTAAATTCCTCTTGTAGCGTAAAGCACGACACGTTTTAGCGGTCGAAATGGGATACAAATGGTACCAATGATACGACAATAGCTACACTGAAAGAATTTTCCTTCATAATATTTATGAAACGATTTCATAAAATGTTTTTCAAAAATTTAGTTAATTTTTTCTTAATATGTATGAAAAATTCATAAATAAATTGAAATGTTTCATACAATTTTTTTCATAAACGTTTCATATTTCATAAAACAAAATTGTAAAATTAGTGAAACTTAGTTTTATAAGATCAAAGAAAGATTTCATTGTCTTAAAGAAATAATTCTTAAATATGTCATAACCTATAAAATATTTTTGTTATGTCTTCATATATATAATGAAGGATTTCATAGTTTTTATGAGATGTTTCATAACTTACAACTACATTTTTATGGCGTCGACTTTATTCGGTTGAATACTAGCAATTCTCATTTGTACTCAGTTAACTCTGACATAAGTATGTAACCTTATTTATGATTTTTTGTTTATATTGGAAACTCAATATAAATTACTCTGTCCAACAGCATTTTTGGAACAGAGTAATTATATATAATTCTGAAAGGGCTTGTTGAGCAGATCATTTTTGTAGAATAAACTTATAGCCCAGCTGGTCTGAGTTTCTTTTCAAAGATTTCAAAGATAATTTTGTAATTTTACAAAATTAAAATCAAAAAATCATTGTATGGGAGGTGCCAGGTCCACTTTTCCAATACCGCCACTTTTTGGAACAAAGTTTTCATTTTTTGGTCGAAGGAAGCATTATGTTTACTGAAAAAAGTGTTATAAGTTAATGTCTGAGAGAATTATTATTATCAGAACTATATAGTGGAATTTCATGAGGATAATTTTTGTGGAATATCTTAACCCTCTAACTCTTCTCCTTACAGGTCAATTTGACGCTTTTTTTGAAAAAAAAACTGCGATTGTTGCAAAAATCCAAAATTCTAAGAAATGTTTCTTAAATTCTATGAAAATTTTCATTGATTTGTGCTCTATGAAACATGTGTCTAACATTGTATGCAAATTTTCACTGAGGTTAAAACAAAAACAAAATCATAAGTATTATGTATTATAATGAAATTCGGTGTGTATACTTCTCTGACTGCGGTGACGCGAAAAATAATGAGATCTTTCAATATTCGTACCATCAGGATCTAAATGGGATTAAAATTGGCAACAATAAAACGGCTGTAGCTAGAATCATGATATTCAGTATTTTCACTAGTCTATCTACGTAGACGCGGAAAAAAGAGGAACGACTTTTTCTAAATTCGTACTTTTGGGGTCAAAATGAAAAAAGAAGTGGAACTGGTTGTAGCTAAAATCATGAAATTAGGTGTTTATATTCCACTCAGTAACAAGTTTATCTTCAATATTATAACGTTTTAATATAAACGTTTGTAAAATTAAAATCTGCTTTTCTCCTGATCGGTAATATATGTACCAATTATAATCAAGGTACTTCCCTGAGATACCAAGGAAATGGATGTGTTATTTTACGGTGAATAATGGAAGAAATGTAAAAAATCAAATTGATTTTTTTGTTAAGTGTAATTCTCACCTTTCCATTACCTAAACAAAAAACTTCATTCGTAAGGAGAAATTACATTACATTACATTCAAAAAACATACAATTCAATCAAATTGCTCACTTATCAAACAACACAAAAACTAAAAAAATAATATAATTTCCGCTTTCTTTACTTAAGGCGGCTATTGAGGAATAAATATTTCTCTTTTTGTAACTTTTTTCGCTATTATGCTAAGAAAATCCACAGAAAACGTGTAATTTTACAAAATTAAAATCAAAAAATCATCGTATGGGACGTGCCAGGTCCACTTTTCCAATACCGCCACTTTTTGGCACAACTGTGCAGACTAATAATTAGTGAACTTTCTCAAAAATTCAAGGCTCTAGCTGCAACAGCACTCCAAATATACTAATTTATAAAAAACCCAATTTGTGTGGGAGGTGCCACGCCCACTGAAAATATCAACAAATTATATAGCCTATTTTCACCAGCGGTTAAGCATGAACATACTGTGAAAATTTCAAGAAGATCGGTTCAGTAGTTTAGGCTGCTATAAATAACAAACATAAAGGGTGATTTTTTAAGAGCTTGATAACTTTTTTTAAAAAAAAAACGCATAAAATTTGCAAAATCTCATCGGTTCTTTATTTGAAACGTTAGATTGGTCCATGACATTTACTTTTTGAAGATAATTTCATTTAAATGTTGACCGCGGCTGCGTCTTAGGTGGTCCATTCGGAAAGTCCAATTTTGGGCAACTTTTTCGAGCATTTCGGCCGGAATAGCCCGAATTTCTTCGGAAATGTTGTCTTCCAAAGCTGGAATAGTTGCTGGCTTATTTCTGTAGACTTTAGACTTGACGTAGCCCCACAAAAAATAGTCTAAAGGCGTCAAATCGCATGATCTTGGTGGCCAACTTACCGGTCCATTTCTTGAGATGAATTGTTCTCCGAAGTTTTCCCTCAAAATGGCCATAGAATCGCGAGCTGTGTGGCATGTAGCGCCATCTTGTTGAAACCACATGTCAACCAAGTTCAGTTCTTCCATTTTGGGCAAAAAAAAGTTGGATATCATCTCACGGTAGCTCTCACCATTCACAGTTACGTTACGATTCGCATCATCTTTGAAGAAGTACGGTCCAATGATGCCACCAGCCCATAAACCGCACCAAACTGTGACTTTTTCTGGATGCATTGGTAGCTCTTGCAATGCTTCTGGCTGATATTCACTCCAAAATCGACAATTCTGCCTATTTACGTACCCATTGAGCCAAAAATGAGCTTCGTCGCTGAACACAATTTCTTTCTTTCTGAACTTTCTTAACAGAGCACGCATTTTGATAATAAAATTCAATGATTTGCAAGCGTTGCTCGTTAGTAAGTCTATTCATGATGAAATGTCAAAGCATACTGAGCATCTTTCTCTTTGACGCCATGTCTGAAATCCCACGTGATCTGTCAAATACTAATGCATGAAAATCCTAACCTCAAAAAAATCACTCTTTACAAACACAGATTCTTTTTTATATAGATAATAGATTAATATTATAATAATGAAGCATTACAATTTTCCTAATATGGTAGTGCACTTCTATGTAAAGTTGACAGCCTCTAATATGCCGGTAATACTGTGGAATGCACTTCGTCGTGGTGCGGGCGTTATATAAGATTCGGCCCGGCCGAACTTAACGCCTTTTTACTTGTTAAATGTTTAGCTTTACTGCAGGTGTTACGTTAAGATTTTATTATCTGAAAAATTAAATTTTTAACTTTCTGTAAACAATTAATATTTTTTTCGGTTCACGGGTTGTTTTTGGATAATATTTGTAGAAACCCCGAATCAAAAATTTTTGCAAATTTGGAAATGTCTCCCTTCCATGCATCATTCTCTATTCTGATTCACGTATTATTTTCCCAATAATAATATAATTAGGTAAATCAGTACATTTTACGATGAGATATAAGAGATCGAAGTTGCAGATTTTTTTCATTTTCCAATCGAGCCACATCTTTGTACAGATCTTTTTTGTGGCTATTAAAAAAGATATGGGGTGGGAGCAGTAACTTTTTAATTTCCAAACTCATTTAAGGGTATACACTAGTGTGGTATCCAAGAATATACTTACGTTTTAAATAAACGATAATTGGAATATATTTTATAGTACGTTGGCAGTAGACACATAAAAGTAACATTTTTCTTTAATATAAAATGTTTTGATTATTTCTTCTTTCACTACTTCTTGTTTAATGAATATTCTCTACTGCTTCTATTATTTGTATTAGTTTTGTTTTATGATTTCTATAAACTTTTCCACAGTAATTTTAAACTAAGTTTTCTGTGTAGGAGAGTAAAATTGAAATAGATCGGTGTATGTTTTTGTGTACCCCCATACACATTCCAGACTTACATATTGCGACAGTTTGACAAAATAGGGGCAAGTTACGAAGTGGACGTCGTATAGTCGGCCCGCCTGACTTTAGCCTTTCCATACTTGTTTTATATTTAAGAGCATGAGTATAATTGACCTCGGGAATAAATGATTAAAAAGGGGAATGGGTAAAAAGGAATAAAAATTGAATTAAGGAATTAGTAACAAAGTATAAAAAGTCATATTCTCTATTGGGTGCTTCCACGCTTCCTAATGACCCCCTTAGGAATAAAATTTAAAATTCCATTTATAATTTAAAACAACACCGATAAAAATCTGAGCTGAATTTTTGTCGAAATGTTCGCCCATTACAATTAAAATATTATTTATTTCCTATATATAAATGATGTCCGTAATATATATCTCCGATGAAAGTGCCTGAACTGCTCTTTTGATTGGAACGACACTTTGAATAAAGAACGACGTTTCCAATTAGCAGCATCGTATAAAGCTAAGTCCAAGAATATGAAAGAATGGAATGGAATCACCATGTTATAATTATTTCTTGCCGTTTTTTAATAAAATTATTGTAGAAAACATTATATGGCAAACTGTATTTATTGCGACATGCCTTTAAAACAAGATACACTTTTTTAGCGTTAAGCACATACTCATGAGCTTCATTTTTTTATTTTCTTTACGATGATGTGAATGTATATGTATTTACATGTACATTAAGGTGGCCTTTAAATATCGGAAAGTCGTATTAAACGAGTTGTGTGACGGACTGATCACTGCGCAGACCAAACATCTTTAGATAGAACCATGTAATGTTTGCAAAATTATTACTTTTTTGGGGGTAAAAAGGGATGCATAACTTAGGTGCGTACATACCTCAAATTGGATAGCAACGCAAAATGAAGGACACCCTGTTCATACCTTCATTTTGTATCTCCAGTTTACTTTTCGCGTGGTCGTTATTTTTGTATAAATGCCGACACTTTTTACCATGCAATATTTGTATATTTGGTACAAACATTTTATATATAAATTATTGCACCCAAATAAAAATTCTTACTTGCATACTAAATACCATCGCACCCGTGTTATATAAAGCGTGCTTTGCATGTTGCGTCTTGAGAAAGCATTCAGATATTGTGGGTGATTTTTTCCGCGATACCAACGAAATTGAATCTAGATCAATGGCTAGGTTGAGTGAACTAACTGCAAGCCTTGATCACTTTACCACGTAAGTTCACTTTATCGAGATTAAAATTAAATTACATTTATTACTCACTACAAAGAAATTTTATATTCATAGATTTTTTAATATTCTTATAGGAAGATTTTCTCTGTCAATGCCGAAGTGAATTAAGATTGCATTTATTGGCAATCTTTTAATTTATTTTTCAAATATCCTACGAACGTTTCGCACATATATTTAAAAGTAGATGTGGACATCCAACATTCGGACGGGAGTGTCGAAGGATTTGAATGACTGTAACATTTTTGGATGTCCAATTATCAAAAGGGATGTTTTTCTTTAAGTCTGGATAGCAAGTTGCGATAACAAAAACGTTAATATAGTTAATTTTTTACTCAACATAAAAAATGATTTATTTCTAATTGTCGCCAACTACAAGGTAATTTCAATTATTTCTTTATTGTTATGGTGTAGCCGCGTTAGGTTTTTTAAAGTTTTTACAGTTTTATTTCTTTTATTTTGATTTGCGAAATGATTACAATAATCCATTTTTATGAAATTTTAAAGCAGTGTTCTTATATGTATTTTTTAGCGAGGAAGTGGTGAAATGATGGCATCTATTTTTTCCAATTTTTTATCCACTCTTCGAGAGTATTATGTCGTTGTGCATTTGTTTGTAACACCCAAAATGAAGCGAGATAGATCCATTGTTAATTATACCGATCGACTTAAAATCACTTTTTTAATCAATTTAGCAATGTCCGTCTGGTCTGTCTGTCTATCTGTCCGTCCGTCTGTCTGTCCATCTATTCTTATAATCAAAGTACAGGTCGCAATTGTAACCAGAACAAAATGAAATTTTGCACTACGAAGTTTTTTGGGATAAGGACGAACGCTATTTAATTTGATCGGTTCAGGTTCAGATATAGCCCCCATACGAATTCACAGCCGATTTGACTGTTTTAACTCTAGATACCACATATTTTAAGAGATTGTCTTCAAATTTGGAATAACATCTTATATCTAATCTAGGAACACTTCTGGTGAAAATAGTTCAGATCCGTTCAGATTTATATATAGCTCCCACACAAATTTCACTCTTTATTTGACTTTTTCTGCCCCAGAAACCAAGTATTTTCACCGAATTTCTTCAAATTGAGAATAACACGTTATACTTGAACTGGAAGAACCTCCAATGTTTGGGTATAGTTCCGATACAAATATTCTTCTCGATTTGGGTTTTTATCGAATTGAATTGTATTGGGATAGAAAGCGCAGTGTATCATATGGTCGGCCCCGCCCGACTTTAGCCTTTTCTTACTTGTTTTCTATTTTATTTTGCAAAATCGAGCAGAATTTCAGTGAAAAATCGTCAGAATGATATTTTTCATTAGTTTTATTAAAAAAGTATAAAAACAGAAAACTTCAGGCCAGGACAATATCCCAGTTCAAATCAAATATTGATCATAGAACACAGACGAAAAACAAAACAAAAACAAATAAACGGAAGAGTTAGTACTAGGTAACTATACCTGCAATTCAATAAGATGATTGTAAGGTAGCATGTATGCTTTATTACTTAGTGCGATTTTTTAAGAACGGATATTCGCAAGTGAGAATCATTCTATTGAATATAGATGCAAAATGGTATAGAGCCAGAACAATATCCCAGTTCAAATGTGTACAATTTTTGAAAAAGATAATGTTCACTCTATATGGGTTCGAATTGTTCACTCTTTGGAGTAACTAATGCAAAAATTTAGCTGTTCATACGAACGAGTAATTCATTCGTGTTCGCACTACCACGACCGCACTTTATACGAATACTAGCTGAAGTGTGATTCTCCTCCTTTCCATTACCTAAACAAAAAACTTCATTCGTAAGAAGAAATTACATTACAGTACATTCAAAACACATAGAAAATCAATCAAATTGTTCACTAATCAAACAATACAAACCCTAAAAAAAATCTATAATTTCCTCTTAAGTCGGCTGTTGGCGAATTTATATTTCTCTTTTTGTAACCTTCTTTACTATTGAGCTAAGAAAATCGTAAGAAAGTAATTTTACAAAATTCAAATCAAAAGTGCCCCATCTTTCAAATCCAGCCCATTTGTATATTGTCTAACCAGGTTACAACTAAATTTACTCACACAACAATATAGGAATCTCGGTGTCGAATAACTCAAAAACAGGTTTTAATTTCGTATGGGAAGGGTCACGGCCACTTTCCGCCCATCTCGGTGTCGAATATACTCTAAAACCGGTTTTAATTTCATATGGGAAAGGTCACGACCACTTTCTGCCCATCTTTATCAACTATTTACACTGGATCAACCCACACAAAATTACAGCACTCTTTGTGTTATAGAACTGACCATATCCGATAATATGTTTTAATTTCGTATGTGAGGTACCATGCCCACTTTCCCAATACCGCCCATTTTCGGCACAACTACGCACATTGATGCTGGATGCACTTACACAAAATTTCAACACTCTAGGTGTCATAGAACTGCAAATATTCAATAAAAGGTTTTAACTTCGTATGGGAGGTGCCACGCCCACTTTTCCAATACCGCCCCTTTTTGGCACAACTGTGCAGACAATAATTAGTGAACTTGCACAAAAATTCAAGACTCTAGCTTCAACAGTATTCCGAATATGCTAATTTATAAAAAAACGAATAAATCCCCAATTTGTGTGGGAGGCGCCACGCCCACTGACAATATCAAAAAATTATATAGCCTATTTTTACCACCGGTTCAGCATGAACATGCTGTGAAAATTTCAAGAAGATCGGTCCAGTAGTTTAGGCTGCTATAAAGAACAAACAAACAAACCCACAAACTTACAAACACAGATTCATTTTTATGTTTATGTATATATAAAGATTAAGAGGGTTCCATTCGGGATATTCATATTCTTCGACAATTCTTTGAAAATATTTTATATGATCAGAGTATGATCAATTCCGTCTGAAGCCAGTTTTCTATTTTGCTTAATCTTTGGCCCACTACCGTCGGAATTCGATCCAGTATCGGAGTTGTGCCTCCAGTTTCTGCAGCCGCTGATATCTCCTTTTTCGGAAACGTTAATATTATTTCAATTAGTTACATGAGTTTACATATCTTCGAAAGTAAAATATTAAAAAACGGATATACATAAATGTATGGCCTGACAATACTATTTTAGTTTTTATACCCTACACCACTTCGTGGTCTAGGGTATTATAAGTTAGTTTCGCGCCAAATGTTTGTAACACCAAGAAATAATTGAGCTAGACCCACCTTTAAGTATACGGATCGGCTTAGAATCGCAAGCTGAGTCGATTTAACGATGTCTGTCTGTCCGTCCGTCAGTCCGTCTGCTGTCCATCTAAGCTTGTTCGCACTCTACAGGTCGCAATTGTCGTCCGATTGTCATGAAACTTGGCAGAATTTATTTTTTGTGGCCAAGGACCATTGGTATTGAATTTGGAGGAAATCGGTTCAGATTTAGATATAGCCCCCATACAAATGTCGCTCCCTATTTCACTTTTTCCGCTTTAGAAACCACATATTGTACCCGATTTTCATTAAAATTGGCAGAACATCTTATAATGCAACTAGAAACACGTATGCAAAAATTGGATAAGATCGGTTCAGATTTAGATATAGCCCCCATACAAATGTCGCTCCAGATTTGACATTTTCCGTTCTAGAAACGACATATTGTACCCGGTTTTTTTTTTAAATATTGCAGACATCTTATAATCCAACTAGAAACACCTATGCAAAAATTGGGTAAGATCGGTTCAGATTTAGATATAGCCCCCATACAAATGTCGATCCCGATTTGACATTTTCTGCTCTAGAAACGACATATTGTACCCGATTTTCTTTAAATTTGGCAGAACATCTTATAATCGAACTAGAAACACGTATGCAAAAATTGGGTAAGATCGGTTCAGATTTAGATATAGCCCCCATACAAATGTCACTCCCGATTTGACTTTTTCCGCTCTAAAATCTACATATTGTACCCGATTTTCATTAAAATTGGCAGAACATCTTATAATCCAACTAAAAAACCAATGGTGAAAGTGGGTAAGATCGGTTCAGATTTAGATATAGCCCTCATACAAATGTTGATCCCGAATGTTTAACCGATTTTGGCCAATTTTACATATTATATTTCACCAATAAACAGACATGGTGAAAGCGCGTCACATCGTTATATATAACCCCATACAAATGTCCTTTCCGATTTAACATTTTTTGTCAAACACATACATTTACAGGATGCAAAAATCCTTCCCGATTTCATTTTTTTACCGAATTGAATTGCAATGAGAATTGTTTGGGTGATGCCCATATGTCCATACTTTTGTATACTACTGTATAATTTGTATTTGTCTGTCGGACAATTGGATCAATTACCATATTATTTACCATATTCGTTAAATTTGACTAAAGATGAATTTATAGCATATAAATTATATTCATATAATTTGTATGAACTACATAAAATTGCTCCCATGAATCATGGATTTAGTAATCAAAGCGAGGTACATACACAGGGAGTGGTGTAGGGTATTATATAGTCGGCCCCGCCCGACTTTAGCCTTTCCTTACTTGTTTCTTCTTGAGAAGGAAATTGGGTTTTGGCAATGGAAAAGATATATACACAACAAAACACGGATCAAAATTTAATAATGTTCTCCTGATTTTTTGCACAAATTAAAACTTTATGTTAGTACTAAAAGCTGTGTAGAAGGGCGCCATTTCCGCACAAGGCGCTGGTGAACTTTGGGGTAAGCGCCCTTCGATTTCAATTCTTTTTTCTCTAGAAGTAGCCCAATGTGTTTACTTTCTATTGTAAAAATCAAATTTAAATAATTGTTCTTCTGAAAAAATCTAAATTTTTTACAATATTTCAAAGTACCTGATAGTAACATTCTCCAAGTTTCAAGGCGTTTAAGGATTGTCAAAAATTTTGCATACAGCATTCGATGAAGCAAATGAACACCTGTAAAGAAACACAGCGCAAATAAAACCCACCCTGACGTAATGACGATATCTACCCATGATTTGATGTTGCTTTTACAGAATACAATTCGTACGAATATAACTCTCATCATCCAACGCAAACGAAATCATCAGCATTTATTCTGAACTCATCGTTATTCCATAAATATTTTTTATTATGCAGATAGGACGAGTATCTTTTGGGTAATGTTTATTGATGTATCTTTTCTCCATAATGTATGTGATGAATAATATTCTTACCAATTTGTTTTCCTTTTCTGCTATGCTCGGTTGGCTCTATAAACATTTACGGTTCAATACATTCCGATTGTCATTTCAACAGCGCACAAATTTTGAAATATGCTGATTTTGATGGGTTTTATAACTCTTCTCGTGGATGAGTTCTGCTTGTAATATGTTTGATACTAACAAACATTGTTTTCATTCTCCCGGGAGTTTATTATAGTAAAAAATGATATTTGTTTATGTCCTATTTTCAGTTTAAATCTTATCTGGCAACGTTATGTGCCAGGTATTAATTTACATATGAGGAATTCATGAAAACCAACGCGAAATGTTCCAAGGACTTCCGATTTTGCAAGATATTATGTTTGAAAAATAGTGAAAACTGTGGCAATCCTGTAACTTTGAAGTTTTGCATACTTTATATATCGTCAAAAGTGTAGATAGGATCAATGTCCTGAATACTTGAAAAGGATCTGGTTTGATTCAATTGTATGGTGAAACTATTTCTAATATAAGCTTAAACTATGAAACATTGTTAAAAAAAAAAAACAATTTATGGTGGCTTTCTTTACTTGACTAAATTTCTGATCTTTTACCGCCTAATGTTTAATATATGTACACGAAAAATAATCTATTTTGCCTGAATTGAAAAATTAAATTTTTCTATACATTTATTTCACGAACTGTCACAAATGGATAAAATGCTGCAATTTATAATTGTTATCCTCATACAATTTTTTAAAATGGGCAACCCCCCGTTTATTTATCCCCGTTTTGCTTACTGCGGATAAATAGGTTGTTTAACCGCATATACGTTTTCTTTTGTATGGCTAAACGTATATAGGGGACGAAAAGAACGCAGCTATTGATTGGGGATCTGCGATTGTGTATTCCCAATAAGCGTCGAACTAATGCATCGGTGAACATACCTGTAGGATTTCCCTGTTTATTTGACAACTGAAATTACGAACCAAACATAAAGAAATCAAGAAAATATGCCGTTTCGTCAGTTCTGAGAAAGAGTGCATAAAATATTACGATTTTTTTATTTTGTCCGCATTTTCTGACTTTCCTTTATTAATACCTAAATTTTCGTGTTCCGAATCATAATGAACATAACATGAAAGAATTTCGAATATCCATTGCATGAATTGGGACCTATAGACCTTGAGTTCATTCAAAAATTCTATTTTGCGGTTAACTATCCAAAAGTAGTTTGGACTACTACGCATGGTTTGTAACAAAAATTAGCCAAATCGGTTCAGCCGTTCTCAAGTGATACCATTGTCAACGAAAGTCACTAAATGGAAATAGTGAAGATTGGTTTAAGGGGACTGGTTCGAGTGCAGGAACTTGGCTGGAGTGATTAGATCTGATAGTGTACCTACGTTCTGGTATAAAGCTATAAACGGAATCAAAGTACATATTTTAAAAAAGTCGTTACACTTGAACCGGATGATATACGTATGAAACTATAGGCAAAATGGAGTTATTTGCCGTTCTTAGCATTTCATTTCCTCATCCTTTTGTCCCATCGCTTCGCAAAACTTCCAAAGGATACAATTTTTCAAAAATTATTTTAAATACTTATGCACACCCTATGGTAACGGTATTAGTGCAAATTAAAATACTTAAAATACAAATATCATGCTTCTATCTGCATTAGATCGACATTAACAGTCATTTCAAGTTTACCACTTAATTTATTTAGTTTATTTATATTTTACTTTTTAAAAGGCAAAATTTGAAATGGTGGTTAATGCTAAACTAATACAGATAAAAGCTTTGAAAAAATTTGCAGTATTTATAGCAAACAACTTCATCTTTAATTTGGCATTTATACCAGTGTCAAAGGGTGCCAATAAGTACTGAAAATAATTTTAGCATAACTAATAATAATTAGCATAACTTCATTTCACCTATAGTTTCCGACGTATATCATCTGGTTCGTGTGTAGTATGGACTGTCGGATAGTGTAATCTATTTGTTTTATATTTACATACAAGTTTGGAAATCTGGTTTGTTGGAAATCTATAGATTTGTTTGTTAATCACATGTCGTTTTGACAATCTTATGGACGGGTTATTTAGCCACCCTTTTTATAAAGGGCGTAAAGGCTCTTGAGATCATCGATGGGACAAAATTTCATCCAAGCTATCTTGGGAATAGCCCTCCCTGTCATCCCCATTTTCCAGTTTCTGCTGTTTCACGAGCAAGAACAGAAATATTGGCATAAGGGCCTACCAATTTATGTTGAATTCAGTTGCTTTTGAAAATATTATTATAAAAATGGTAAAACCGATCATTAATATTACATAAAAAATGAAAGCATAAGGTTTTAAAATTATTTTTTATTCAATAAGATCAAAAAAGTTTAAGATATAAACAATAACATTTTTGACTAAAATAAAAATCGGTTTTGTAAGAATCTGAAAACATAAAATAGTTTATTTTTTGAAATTGTGAATTTTCAAACAAACCGAAAATCGATTTCCTGATAAGTAAAAAGGCGTGAAGTTCGGCCGGGCCGAATCTTATTTACCATCCACCACGGTATGCATCTTCCACAGTATTACCGGTAGATTAGAGGCTGTCAACTTTACATAGAAGTGAAGATTGGATTGTTTAATGATGATCTACAAAATATTTCGTAGCTGCGTCAAGGCTTCTGTGAATTAAACGTATATTTTTTACGTTACATTTTCAATCAAATTTGTTTCTGCATTAATAGACATCTTAAATATAAATTTGGATTTTTGTCTCAGAATAACTCATTGGTCGTATTATTGGACGTTTAGATTGATTTTTTCAAAGTGAGAGCTAAAAATTAATATTTCTTGGGAAAATCTTGTAAAATGTGCGAATAATATTCTTCTATATATATATATATATATATCAACGCCTTTCAAGTGACGCCTAAATGACGATTATGGAACAAAATATGACATCTCTGACTCAATTTTTGTGAAATTATTTAATACAGGATATGTTTTTTCAGAGCCAACATTTTCAAACTCGTTATAAAGAGTGATTTTTTTGAGGTTAGGATTTTCATGCATTAATATTTGACAGATCACGTGGGATTTCAGACATGGTGTCAAAGAGAAAGATGCTCAGTATGCTTTGACATTTCATCGTGAATAGACTTACTAACGAGCAACGCTTGCAAATCATTGAATTTTATTATCAAAATGCGTGCTCTGTTAAGAAAGTTCAGAAAGAAAGAAATTGTGTTCAGCGACGAAGCTCATTTTTGGCTCAATGGGTACGTAAATAGGCAGAATTGTCGATTTTGGAGTGAATATCAGCCAGAAGCATTGCAAGAGCTACCAATGCATCCAGAAAAAGTCACAGTTTGGTGCGGTTTATGGGCTGGTGGCATCATTGGACCGTACTTCTTCAAAGATGATGCGAATCGTAACGTAACTGTGAATGGTGAGCGCTACCGTGAGATGATATCCAACTTTTTTTTGCCCAAAATGGAAGAACTGAACTTGGTTGACATGTGGTTTCAACAAGATGGCGCTACATGCCACACAGCTCGCGATTCTATGGCCATTTTGAGGGAAAACTTCGGAGAACAATTCATCTCAAGAAATGGACCGGTAAGTTGGCCACCAAGATCATGCGATTTGACGCCTTTAGACTATTTTTTGTGGGGCTACGTCAAGTCTAAAGTCTACAGAAATAAGCCAGCAACTATTCCAGCTTTGGAAGACAACATTTCCGAAGAAATTCGGGCTATTCCGGCCGAAATGCTCGAAAAAGTTGCCCAAAATTGGACTTTCCGAATGGACCACCTAAGACGCAGCCGCGGTCAACATTTAAATGAAATTATCTTCAAAAAGTAAATGTCATGGACCAATCTAACGTTTCAAATAAAGAACCGATGAGATTTTGCAAATTTTATGCGTTTTTTTTTTAAAAAAAAGTTATCAAGCTCTTAAAAAATCACCCTTTACAAATATGAGCGCTGCAGCGTCCGATATTCATCATTTAGGCGTCATACAAAATTTATTTATTTTTTGTAAAATACTACCACTAAATACGAAAAAGATGTGCTTTGTCACTGTGAAAAAATACAACAAATTACTATAAACGTCAAATAATTCGACCAATGAGTTACTCTAATACAATAATCAAAATTTATATTTTTTATTAAAATGATTTTAGAAAAAATGTTGACAGAAATGCAACACAAAACAAATTACACGGGAACAATCCAAACTTTATTTTCATTGGGTGACTTGAAATTGTTTTTCCATTTGTATGGACCACGACCCAGCCTACATAACATAAGCATAATACTTCACGTGTAATCAAAAAGTAAATGTGAGGCAGCAATCTTCAAAATTTTGCCAAAAATATTAGGTTATTATTAGTCATCATTAGAGTCCAGCTACAGATCAATTGTTTCGCGCCACAGTGGAATGCATACACATAATTTCATGTTTCTAGCTATAGCCGTTTCCTTGGTTCCAGTTTTATTTTATTTTCATTTCGGCCTTAAAAGTACGAATTTGGGGAAGTACTCTTTGCTTGTCTACGCAGTCAGACGAATGTAAACAACGAATTTCATGATTCTACAGGCGTTTGCTTGATACCAATTTCATTCCGAATATCGAAAGATATCTTTATTTTTCGCGTCTACTCAGTCTGAACAATCCGGATTTCACTATTCTAACAGCAGCAGTTTGGTTGGTACTATTTTTATCACGCGTCATTTCCTCCAAAAGTACAAATTTAGAAAATTTCCTTTTTTCGTCTACACAGTCAGATAAATGAATATACTGAATTTCATGACTTCAACTTCAGCGGTTAGGGTGGTACTAGGGTTTGCATTTTACCGTACTTTTTATTTCCCGGGAAACGGGAATTATTTTTTCAATTTCCTGGGATCCCGGGACAGCACGGGAAATCGTCAATATATCGTTTACCATGAGTTAAGCTTATTTTTTGTGTGCTTTATTACTTGGTGCGAATTTTTGAACGGATATTCAGCAAATGAGTTGTGCTTCTCATTCGTTTATGAAAATCATTTACTTAAAAGTCGCTGCGAAGCCACTTGACGAAACCTTTCACAGGGTGAAAGTCATGATAGTGGTAGTGTGCAGCCAAATAATAAATGTCAACATGCTATTTTTAAATAAATTTGCATTCTATAAAATATAGATGCAAAATGGTCTTGAGCCAGAGTTCCCCAGTTATATATAATATATATTTATTACACAACGAACCTGTTACAGAATTCAATTCAAAAATCTTTTCAAGTTTCAAAATTAATTAAATGTATGTAATCAAAATTTACAAGTTTATATTTGAATTAAAAACAGACAATGCATTTATGGCTCATCAGATATTTCTTTATTCACGTTCACAGTCAACAGATGTAGTCAGTAGAGCATTAAATAAAATGTTTATGTTGTCTGTTCTTTGTCATGTCGCTTCGAAATCTATAAATTATTTCTTTATTATATTGTTACTTGCGTTTCTATAGTACTGTTTAAAATATTTTCAAACGACAGACTTCTTTTTTTGGGGGGGGGGGGGGGTTCGGATACACGACAAAAATCGACTTTTTCGGGTTTTAAATTTTTTTCATATGGAGTTTGACAGGCAAACCCTGAAAAAATTAATTTTGGGGCATATCCGAACGCAGCTTAAAAATATTTTGTCATCGAAGTGCAATATTTGACATACCTAATTAAAATCGATATGAGTTGAATTATTGTACAACATTTTTATTGTAGAATGATGGAAAATATATGCGAAGAAATATGTAAAAATTTCTACTGAATTCCCGTACGAGTTTGCCGAGATACGGGATATGAAAAATATGCGAATTCCCAGGAATTTTCCCGCGGGAAATCCCGGGATGCAAACCCTAGGTGGTACCGTTAGTAAAATTTTTTGAAAAATCCATATAATTTACGTGTGTACACAATTAGAGAGATGCGCATTCCTAATGTCATGTTTCTAGCTGTTATCGTATAATTGGTAGCATTTTTATCCCTTTTTGTCCCATTTGGAGCGATAAAAGTTTTATTCACATTTTGGTGCTTTCAGGCTACAAGAGGAATATACGCATCAAATTTCAAGTGCATATAAAGCAGACATTGGTTAAATTAAAATTGCTTAAATAATCTAAATATTAGGGGGTATTTTCAGTCCAATCCCATCCAATCTGCAACCATAAGACACATTTAGGAGAAATTTGAACATCCTAGCTCATTTCGCTCGGGAGCTAGGTTGCTTTCAACAGACTGACATGGAATGGACATGGCTAAATCGTGTTAGAATTTTACCACGACCCAGAATTTATATACTTTATGGGTCCTCTGTTGAATATTTCAAGGTGTTACAAATGAATGACAATGTGAATATATATATTTTTTTAATTTGTTGAGTACATTCTTCTTGTAAGGTGAAAACACCAAAAAGTACAAAAAAGACTTAGCGGGCGAAATGGGGCAAAAAGGGATACAAATGATACGACAACAACTAGAAACATGAAATTCTGTGTATACACCCCTACAATTAAGTAGACACACAAAATAGAGAGATTATTCGAAATTCGCACTTTTAATTTATACAATTGGAAAAGATGGATAACAATTGTACCAACCAAACCGCTGAAGTTTAAATCGTGAAATTCGGTGTATGCATTCATCTTACACAGTTAGACGCGAAACATAAAGAATTTTTGTACTTTTAGGCAGAAAATAGGGCACATTGGGATAAAAAGGTACAAACCAAACAGCTGCAGAATAGTGAAATTCGGTGTATACATTGCTCTGACTGTGTTGATCCGAAAAATAGAGATATATTTTGATCAAAACGGGATGAAATTGGTACCAAGCAAACGGAAATTAGATGTGTACATTCCAATGTGTACCCGAAACATAATGAATCTTTGAAATTTTTACTTTTCAGTCACTTTGTCTGTAGCTGAATCAAGAAATTGCCAATGGGGAAATGTTTCTCCTCAAAAGACGCCTGACAATAAACTCAATATTTAGGGCACTTTTTTGAAGATTGCTGCCTCATGTTCACCTTTTGATTACAATTGCAGTATTATATTTATATATAGCAAGATTATATTTTATTATGATAATGAATAGATGCTATTTTTTAAAACAGTGCGCATAAGTATGCCTTATAATTTCAAATAGTAAACAAATATAGTAATGTGTATAAAAATATAACAATTTTTCTAATATGGTTCCCCCTTCTATGTAAAGCCGACAGCCAATAATCTTGGTCGGTAATACTGTGGAAGGCACTCCGTCGTGTAGGCTATATAAGATTCGGCCCGGCCGAACTTAAAGCCTTTTTACTTGTTACAATAAAAATTCTCTAAGACATTAAGTTACAACATTTTTATACCCTCCACCAGCAGGATGGGGGTATATTCACTTTGTCATTCCGTTTGCAACACCTTGAATTATTCAACGGAGATTCCATCTATCTATCTATATATATATAAATGAATCTGTGTTTGTATGTTTGTTTGTTGGTTTGTTTGTTTGTTTGTTTGTTTGTTTGTTCCTTATAGCAGCCTATACTACTGAACCGATCTTCTTGAAATTTTCACAGTATGTTCATGCTGAACCGGTGGTGAAAATAGGCTATATAATTTTTTGATATTTTAAGTGGGCGTGGCACCTCCCTCAAAATTTGGGGATTTATTCGTTTTTTATAAATTAGCATATTCAGAATACTGTTGCAGCTAGAGTCTTGCACTTTTGTGAAGGTACACTAATTATTAGTCTGCACAGTTGTGTCAAAAAAGGGCGGTATTGGAAAAGTGGGCGTGGCACCTCCCATACGAAGTTAAAACCTATTATTGAATATTGTCAGTTCTATGACACCTAGAGTGCTGAAATTTTGTGTAAGTGCATCTAACATCAATGTGCATAGTTGTGCCAAAAATGGGCGGTATCGGAAAAGTGGGCGTGGCACCTCCCATACGAAGTTAAAACCTATTATTGAATATTGTCAGTTCTATGACACCTAGAGTGCTGTAATATTGTGTAAGTGCATCCAGCATCAATGTGCATAGCTGTGTCAAAAAGGGGCGGTATTGGAAAAGTGGGCGTGGCACCTCCCATACGAAGTTAAAACCTATTATTGAATATTGTCAGTTCTATGACACCTAGAGTGCTGTAATTTGGTGTAAGTGCATCTAGCATCAATGTGCATAGCTGTGTCAAAAAGGGGCGGTATTGGAAAAGTGGGCGTGGCACCTCCCATACGTAGTTAAAACCTATTATTAAATATTGTCAGTTCTATGACACCTAGAGTGCTGTAATTTTGTGTAAGTGCACCTAGCATAAATGTGCATAGTTGTTCCAAAAATGGGCGGTATTGGAAAAGTGGGCGTGGCACCTCCCATACGAAGTTAAAACTTATTATCGAATACTGTCAGTTCTATAACACCAAGAGTGCTGAAAATTTGTGTAAGTAGATCAAGTGTAAATAGTTGTGCAGAGATGGGCGGAAAGTGGGCGTGACCCTTCCCATATGAAATTAAAACCTCTTTTATATACTCGACACCGAGATTCCTATACAGTTGTGTGAGTTAATTTAGTTGTAAACTGCTTAAAAAAGATACAAGTGGGCGGGATTTGAAAGATGGGGAATTTTTGATTTAATTTTTTTAAAATTTCACGTTTTCTTTGGATTTTCTTAGCACAATAGTAAATAAAAGTTACAAAGAAAGTCAAGAAAACAGAAATTATATTAATTTTTTAGTTTTTGTGTTGTTTGATTAGTGTACAATTTGATACACTTTCTATGTGTTTTGAATGTAGTATATTCGAATTCCAGTTTAGGGAGTATTTTGTTTTGGTAATGGAAAGGAGGAGATTCACACTCAACCAAAAATCAAATTGATTTTTGACAATTCTTCCTTTTTCGCCGTAAACTAAAATTCTGATCTTCAATATTCTCCATGGAAAATATCCATTTTTTAGTATCTCAGGGAAGTACCTTTATTATAATTGGTACATATATTACCGATCACAAGAAAAAACAATATGAAACCTGATTTTAATTTCCGTCTGTTTTTCTGCCTGGCGAAGCGGACGGGGGTTCAGCTATAAAGTATATATGTATATTCTGTATCCTGGTAAAATTCTAAGACGATATAGCCCTGTCCGTCTGTCTGTTGAAAGCACTCTAGCTTCCGAACGAAATGAGCTAGGAGGTTGAAATTTTCGATAAATGTGTTTTATGGTTGCAGATCGTTTGGGATTGTAAGTGGTCGAAATCGGTCCAGAGTGAAATTTTTTTCCCTAACAAGGACTGAAAATACCCTTAATATTTAGTCTCGATTTAAGCAATGGATACGCAAAATTCTTTTCTGTTCGCTATGATTCTGTTAAAGTTTTTAATGTACAAAAATTTAGGTTATTATAAAGAACAATCCAAAAATTCGGACAAATTGCCAAATAGTTCAATATGGTTCAATTATGTATGGAACAAAATATCGGCCAAATGGCCACCGCGACCTCGGCGGCACACCTACCTCCGATGGTCCAAATTTTCGATGACGCTGAGGCATAATTGAGGTTCTATGCCTTTTTTTTTCAAATAACACCAAAAAAAGAAGTCCAACGATGTCAAATCAAATGATCTTGGCGGCCAAAAGATAACGCCACAACGGGAGATAACACGGTCATTGAATTTGTCGCGCACAAAAGCCATTGTTTCAATAGCTGTGTGGCACCGTCCTGTTGAAACCACATAGCCACTCTTTATATCAAAACTAGCTGACCCGGCAAACGTTGTTTTGCCTTCAAATTTTATTTATATTTAAACAGCTGACTCCGCGGACTTCTTTCTGCATAGAAAAGTATGATAATATTTAAAGAAGATCGGTACAGGTAATATTTATTTGAAAAAATGTGAATAATATATGAACTATTAAAACGGCGATAAGTTCGGCCGGGCCGAACTTTATAAACCCTCCACCATGGATTGCATTCCACAGAGGCTGTCGATTTTCGTAGAAGTGCAGTAGTATTCCAATATTCCTATATTAAAATATATTAAATAAATATATTTATATTAAAATAAATATATTTTTTAATATAGCCAAACCAAAACTAATACAAATATTGAAAAAATAAGTTTATAAATAAATATAATATTTTTATTATTTCAAACCACGCTTATAATGCAAGTCTACCAGTACGTTTACATATCGAAATAATACTTCAAGTCAATTCAAAAAAAGAAATATTCTTATATTTATACTTTCAAAAAGCTTAAATACCATAAATATTGGTAGATAATGGGCGCTACAGTTGGTTGTATTTCCATTCTATTTTAATTCCAAATGTACAGATTTTGAAAATCAATTATCTCACGTACATAGTGATTCAACCATTTTTTGTTGTAAAAGTAAATATTACGAATTTGGAAAAACCTTTTTATTTTGCATGTCTACGCAGTCAGAGGAATGTATAAACCGAATTCCATGATTCTAGCTGCGGCCATTTGATTAGTACCATTTTTATCCCCTTAAGAGTACGAATTTCTAAAAACTCTTTATTTCAAGAGTCTACACAATTAGAGGGATGTACACGCCGAATTTAATCATTCTAGCTGTAATCGTTTAGTTGGTACTATTTTTATCCCTCTGTACCCATTGTAACCCTTGAAAATACAAATTTGTAAAAAAAAACCTTTTATTTTTCGTGTCTACGCAGTCAGAGGAATGTATATTCCGAATTTCATGACTCTAGCTGCGGTCATTTGGTTGGTACTATTTTTATTCCCTTTTTCCATTTGAACCCCAAAGAGTACGATTTTCGAAAAATCCGTTTATTTTACATGTCTACGCAATCGAATTCCATTATTCTAGGTGCAGCCGTTTGGTTGGTACAATTTGTATTCCTTTATTCCCATTGTAGCCCTTAAAAGTACGAATTTTTAAAATATATTTTTATATTATGTATCTACTCAATTAGAGGAATGTACACACCGAATTTCATCTTTCTAGCAGTTGTCGTTTAATATGTACCATTTGTATCCCTTTTTGTCCCATTTTGCCCCCTACGAATAAAAATCACTTTATGGTGCTAGTTTTTTTATAGGAGGAATGCACATACCCAATATCAAGTAATTGCAAGCACACGTATTGAAAAGAGGGAAAAATTTTTCCCTTTGGTCCGATATCGCTCAATCCCAAGCGAATTTCGTCTCACAGGCGTTGTCCAACGACATTTCAAATTGCAGGAAATTGGTGGTGCATTTGTTTCTTTGTTTTGAGATATTTGCTGGATGAGTTACGTTCGTGTCGATTTTAAATTGTATTTCCCCTCATTGATGCACTCTGTGAGAAACAATGTTTTTCGTTTTGTTTTCAGGTGCGAAAACGTTCAAAACGGATGGTTTTCCGACACAGGAATATGCTACATATAGTTGACCGTGTGAAAAACATTCATTCTCTAGATTGAGGCCACAACCACTCTTTGTGATTGGACTTCTGATTTATTTATTGTCATGGCGAATTGGAAATTGGATTCGCTTAAACTCGAATAGCATATTCTGTCGTATTCACGTTCGCGCTGCAAACCTCGTTCGAAGGCGTCGTATGGTCGACGATCTAGCGTTGGCATTCCTAACCTGACTAACAAACTGCCGCACATGAGGTAACACATGTCTTCTATCAAAACCAAAGTCTGGTTGGGCATCTCTTCATTCATCTCAAGATGGGGATGGTCTGAGTGGACACGAACTCGATGCAAAATGTCTTCTGACATGTCATCCTTGTACTATGGAAAACATGTGGCAATAATGATCGCAAATAATGTGCGTATTTTACTTGGAGATGCAGAAACAGTTGCTTCAGCGATTGTCGTGTTCTAATGCGTATCGTTTTAAAGCAAATTGAGCTCATGACATGCAGTATGAAATGTTTGCAACACTACAACATGGACAGATCGAAGTGACTCAAAGTGAAGTGACTCGGTCCACGGACATTCACCAGCAATAGTAGCAAGTAAAAGCATTCATCAGTCTTCGGATAAACTGTATAAATACGCCAAGAGCTTCAGTAGAACGCACATCCGGATGACCAGGAACTACATCGCCTTGTTTTCGACGTTGACATTTCTTCGATGAAGCATTCCAAAGTAATAACGCGCCATCTCTGAGTAAAGTAACGTACGTGCCAATGGATAACTTTGACAAATCGAGAAGAAACTGGTCAATGTTTCTGCTGATGGGTTTGAGCACGTTGAGCAACATTTGCTGCAGTAAAATAAACTCGTTGGCCGTTCCCCAGATGCACTGCCAAATGTATAACAGTCGGATAGCGTTCGTGAATGGAAAATGAGAATATATGCCAAATCGCCTCATTGCAGCTTGTGTATCGACCAACTTGATAACGCGTGATTTCATAATTGCGGTCAGGAGCTTGAAGACCAAAAGCGTCATATTTGACAGATGTATTCACTGAATTGCAATATTCCACGTTATAATGTGCCTTCAATGTTTGGGAAAGAAGTGGCGAATGCGGAACAGCACAAGAGTTATCGACCAAGAAATCATTTCATTTCACATTATCACCGTGATTACCGATTTTCGACAACAATCACAACTGCAACTTTATCTATTGTATGTGTCAAAGCAGGTCGTTTATCCGCTCTGATCAAGAGTTTATAGTCATCACTTGGCATGCGATTCAACGCAGTTTTGAATAACCGAACCTATGCATGGTGTTCATAAAGTACCTCGAAAAATTCCTCTTTTCATTGCCGCTTTGTTTGTTCGGCGCTGATCAAGTTGATTTTCCGAATTTCCCATGAAGTAGATTTGAAAAAAAAAATATGTTGGACATATTCAAGCCTTGGATCTGTAAATTCAATGATGTGCATGATTCATGATTTGTGCATGAAAAGGAAATGATGGTTTATTTTATACCTTTGAAAGTCTGATTGAATCCGCGTTCATCAATACTATCTGCTCCAAATGAAGTCATTTTAAAGCAGCCGTTACATTTCTGTGTATTCGATAGAAAATGAAGTGATTCTGGTATTTCGTCATGAAGCAAAGAATGCAATGGCTCTGGTGGTAATGACAGTGATGATAATTTAACCTTACCACTAATATAGCACAATCCAGGCGATTATCCAGGAACTTCAAACATAAACGTCATCTATCATGAAGACGGCGTCGTAAAATCACTCCATAGAAATCGGGGATATTTCGGGAATTTTCTTGGATATTCTTCTTGTTTGGACGGAGACCAACCCGAATTGGTGCGAAATCATCGAAATCGGTCCAGGCGTTATAAGCGTAGTAACTAACGCCACTCTCTTTTATATATATAGATAATTTTTGAAAAATGTTATCCTTTGGAACTTTGTAGTCCTGTGAAGGGACAACAGGATGAGGGAATGAAAGACTAAAAACCGTAATTAACTCCATTTTGTCTATAGTTCCATACGTATATCATCCGGTTCAAGTGTAACGACTTTTTTACATTTTTTAAAAAAAATATATTGTGAAAGTGGAGCCCATGTTTTTATACCCTCCACCTACATTCACTTTGAAATATGCATCGGAGACTCCATAAAGTATATATATTCCGGGTTGTGGCAAAATTCTAAGACTATCTGGCCTTGTCCGTATGGATACGAAATGCAGTACTTCTTTCACCGTCCCAGGCTGATGATAATTCACGATTGCTGAAACTTTTTCTGGAAGAGGGCGAATACTTTCTTGTTCAGATGTCCCAGAAATGACAAGTAAGTTTTACCAAAATTACATTTTTCAACGTTAATTACCAATCCATACTCTTGCAGTCTTTCTAATAAGTTTTTCCAGATGAAGTAAATGCTGTTTCTTGCCTTCCGATGCTACCAAGATGCCGTCGATATATGGGAAACAGAAATCCGGCGCATGTAAAACTTCATGCATAAACCGCTGAAAAATTAGACCCGTATTGCATAACCCGAATGTCTTATAATCAAATCCGAAGAATCGGAATGGAAAAAGTAAAGTAACTTATTCAATGTTTGTTGCTACAGGCTAATTACAATATTGTCATCTGGTCTTTGATTGATGTTAAAGTGAAAAGTTTAAAACAAATATTTATTAGAAGTCGCTTTAGCTAGTCTTGTGGGCATATAAAAAATGTGAGGGTAAACAAGTAAGAAGGCGTTAAGTTCGGCCGGGTCAAATCTAATATACACTCCACAGTATTACCAGCAGATTAAAGGATATTACGAAAATTGTGATATTTTTATACACATTACTTTATTTGTTTACTATCTCAAACTATAATGTATACTTATGCGCACTGTTTAAAATCTACTACTATATCTAACTACTATATATATCTATATATACTATATCTATATATAAATACAATGCCGTAATTGTGAAAGTGAACATGCCTAAATATTAGGCGATTGTCAGTCGCCATTAGGGAGAAGCATTTTCAGATACAGACAAAGTGACTGTATTATTTTGATAAGAAAAGTACAAATTTTAAAGATATCCCCATTCACCCAATCTCCGCCCATATGTACAAATTTCGAAAAAAAACCTTTTTGTTACGAGTCAGAACACCGAATACACACCGAATATATACACCGAATTTCATAATATCAACTTCAGCCGTTTGGAAGTTCCCATTTTTATCCCTCTTTTTCAATTATATCCCTTAACACATTGAGTGTTACGTCGTACGTTTCTGTACGACAGTGATTGCTTTTACTTATAGCCAAAAAAATGTTTGGCCTCCTGGGAAGGTCTGCGTCAAAACCGCTTGGTACTCAATGTGTTAAAAGTACGAATTTCGAAAAATCCCTCTATTTTACGTGTCTATGCAATTAGAGGGATGTACACACCGAATTTCATGATTCTAGCTGTTGTCGTATCATTTGTACCATATTTTATCCCTTTTGGTCCCATTTCGCCCGCTAAAACTTTTATATTCTTTGTGGTGCTTCCAAGCTACAAGAGGAATTTCCGCAACAAATTTTAACTGTATGCAAATCAGAAATTTAATTAAAAAGCCAAGGCTACCTATATTTGTATAATATGTATATATAATGGAAATAACACTTCAATGAATAAAGTAAATATAAGGTAGCAATCATAAATACCATAAATATTGGGGGATAGAGAGTGTATTTTCAGCAACAGTCTAGGTGCAGCCGTTTGGATGGTACTATTTGTATCCCTCTATCCCCATTTAATCCCTTTAAAGTACGAATTTAGAAAAAATACTTTTATATTATGTATCTACTCTATTAGAGGAATGTACACGCCAAATTTCGTATTTCTATCTGTTGTCGTTTGATAGGTACCATTTTTATCCCTTTTTGTCCCATTTCGCCCCCTACAAATAAAAATCACCCTATGGTGACCTTTTATGCTATAAATGAAAGCGCATTGCAAATATCAACAAAATACAAGCTAATATGTTCAAAAACCAGGCTGAAATACTATAAATATTAGGGGTATTTTCAGTACTTGTGAGGGAAAAATTTTTCCCTCTGGGCTGATTTCGCCCACTTTCAATCCCAACCGATCTACAACCATAAGACACATTTAGGAAAAATTTGAACCTCTTAGCTCATTTCGTTCGGCCGCTATCGTGCTTTCAACAGACAGACGGACATGGCTATATCGTCTTAGAATTTTACCACGATATTTCCCCCAACCTGGAGGTGGAGGGTATCAAAATATGACTCTGAAGATGAGCTGGAATACATATCAGAAAGCAAGAATGGTGAAATTAAGACAGGGACTGAAACTGAGATGATGGATGAGATGAAAACACGAACAAGTAGACATTCTTTATCACCATAAAAGGAAAATAAAGGAAGCTGGAACAGAAACTGGAACTGGAACTGGAATAGAACAGAAGCTGGAACAGAACAGGAACCTTAACAGAACAGGAGATGGAACAGAACAGGGACTGGAACGGAACAGGAGCTGGAACAGAACATGAACTGGATCACAACAGGAGCTGGAACAGAACAGGAATTGGAATTGCAGCGTAAACACACGTTTTAGCGGCGAAAAGGGATAAAAATGGTACCAATGATACGATAAATGCTAGAAACATGAAATTTGGAACGTACATCCCTCTTATTGTGTAGATACGTAGAATAGAGAAATTCGTACTTTTAAGGGATATAATTGGAAAAGAGGGATAAAAATGGTACCTAGCAAACCACTGAGGTTGAAATCATAAAATTCGGTGTGTACTTTCATCTGACTTTGAAGATGCGAAATAAAGAGGATTTTGTCGAAATTTCTACTTTTAGGCGGAAAATGGAGCGAATGGGTATAAAAATGGTGCCAACCAAACAACTGCAGCTATAATAATGAAATTCGGTGTGTACACTTCTCTGGCTACGGTGACGCGAGTAACAAAGAGATCTTCCGATATTCGTAGCATCAGGATCTAAATGGAATTACATTTGGCTACAATAAAACGGCTGTAGCTAAACTAACATAGTGGAGGATAGTTCAGTAATACTGATTTCAGCACGATTGCTGAACATTTCGTTTGCTGGGTGGGGTGGATACACAAATTTCATACATGCGTGCATGACATTGTCGTAGTGTGTGTATGTCTTTTAGTAGTTTCCATTTCCAACATAATTAATTAAAAGCAAACACTTGACTCAGTCGTTAATTTTGTTCATTGTATGTGTATAAATATGTAGGCATTCCTGCTTCAACACAGTTTATTTTGCAGTCCATACATCTTTTTTAATGCTCCGTTCCGTCAGTTTATTTGTCCTTTCAACGTATAGAGTGGGAATCGTCCTTTGGCTGGAATACTATTCAAATAAAACATAACCGTAGTTTCGAGTGAAATTTTATGATTGTGGAGAATGCATTTGACAAAATCTGACTCCTTATGCAAATATCCTTCACACACGAATTAACTTTCATCAGTTCTACAAATATCTATATCTATGTGGGTATGTGTATGTCAGCAGGAGTACGAGTATGCTACACTTGGACGCTCATATCCGGTTAACCCTTCGTTAAAATGATGTCTACGTCCATTTGATAACTCCTGTTTGAATATGTTTTTTTTTCTTAGATTCTTCTACTATAATTTAAGCATAAAGGATTTTCGCTTAATTTTCTTCTCATTTTGTATACAGACGTTGTTCGAGATGAACAGTATCATAACTGACTGTGTGCTTTTCCCTCGGGCGGAAAGTCTTGCATGAACTGTAAAATATGGTCATTGTAGTTTACATTCACTACATATATCAAATTCACTACATATATCATGTCACTACATATATAATTCACTACATATATCATGTCACTACAAATGCATGAAGAGTAATAATAAGTCTATGTTGCTCTGTTATTGTAGGTATTCTTTAATGAGATTTATTCCTGACAATACTTAAATGGAATACAATGAATCTTCCTCTAAAACACAATGAATCGAATAAGCCCCTTGTCAACAGAATTAGTAGAAAGTAATACGTTGTATCTCACGACATTTACAGAAACTGACAGATCAATACTTGCAAAAACTTTAAGATAATTAACATTTAAAGAAAACAATATCGATAATAAAAACAAGTAAGGAAAGGCTAAAGTCGGGCGGGGCCGACTATATGATACACTCCACTTTCCAACCGAATACAATTCAACTCGGTAAAAAAGTGAAAACGGGAAGAATTTTTGTATGCTTCCTAATCATAGGCTAATATGACCTGGTTCCGTTTGTCAAATCGATAAGAATATTTGTATCGGGGCTATATCCAAAGATGGAAAAATATGACAAACTTTCACAATAAGTTCTTCCAGTTCAAATATAACGTGTTATGCTCACTTTGAAGAAAATCGGTGAAAATTCGTGGTTTCTGGGGCGGAAAAAGTCAAATCGGGAGCGAAATTTGTATGGGAGCTATATATAAATCTGAACCGATCTGACCAATTTTCACCATACGTGTTCCTAGTTTAAATATATTTTTTGCCAAATCTGAAGACAATCTGATACAATATGTAGTTTCTAGAGCGGAAAGAGTCAAATCGGGAGTTAAATTCGTATCTGAACCGATCTGACCCATTTTTACCACGGGTGTTTCTAGCTGAAATATAAGATGTTTTGCCAATTTTGAAGAAAATCTGTTGTTATATGTGGTATCTAGAGTGAAAAGAGTCAAATCGGGAGTGAAATAGAGTGAAAAGAGTCAAATCGGGAGTGAAATTCGTATGGGGGCTATATCTAAATCTGAACCGATTTTCTTGAAATTAAATAGCGTTCGTTCTTATCTCGAAAAACCCCGTTGTGCAAAGTTTCGTTTGGTTCTGTCTACAATTGCGACCTGTATCGTGATTACAAGAATAGATGGACGGACGGACGGACAGACAGACGGACATTGCTAAATCGATTAAAAAAGTGATTCTAAGTCGATCGGTATAATTAACAATGGGTCTATCTCTCTTCCTTTTGGATGTTACAAACAAATGCACAAAGACATAATACTCTCATGGAGTGTATATCAATAAACAGTAACTGACAATGTAAATAGGCCTATAGGTGGTTATGCCAATAAGCAAAATTGCCGCATATGGGGTTCAGAGAACCCACACGTGACTATTGAGAAGCCAATGTATTCACAACGAGTCACTGTTTTGGTGTAGATTTTGGGCTGGCGGCATCATTGGACAATTTTTCTTCGAAAATGAGCAAAGAAAGAATTTTTGTTTCCAAAAATTCAAGAGAATGACATGGACGACAAGACCACATGTCACACAGCTAGTGCAACCATCGATATTTTACTCACTGCTTTCGTAAATCGAATCAGTCAAAATTGTGAAGTCAATTGGCCGCCTCGGAGCTGTGATTTGAGCCATTTTGATTATTTTCTGTGGGGAGCCATTAAGTATAAATGTTACGCAAACCATCCAGAGAAAACTGAAGCGTTGAAACATGATATCGAAGGTGCCATTGAAGAGATTCGAGTTGGAACAATCGAAAATTTCCTGAAAAATTGGGTTCATCGGATGAGGTATTCATATGAATGATGTGGTGTTCCATTTTTAAATGACAAAGTTCAACCTTTCCAATAAAACCAGAGATTTGAAAAAATAGTACAGATTATTTTTTAATTTTTTTATAGCCGATTCTAAAATAAAATTTTAAATGAACCGCTCTCTACCATATTGATAGGAAAAATTCGTTATGTTCCGCGTCCACAGTGAAATGTACACACCTAATTCCATGATTCTAGATACAGCCATTTGGTGGGTACCAGTTGAAACCTTTTTCATTTTGCTCCTAAAAGTACGAATTTAGAAAAATCCTCTTATTTTGTCGGGCTAGTGCCGCTTGCTTGATACCTTTTTATCCCATTTTGATTCTGAAGGTACGAATATCAAAATATATCTTTATTTTGTGCGTCTACATAGTAATAGCAATGTGCACACGGAATTTCACTATTATAACTGCAGCCGTTTGGTTGGTACTATTCGATAAACTGGAGAAGTCATAAGTTTTTTACATCAATCCACTTACAATATTTTCATTTTTAAGAGCAAAAAATCAAAATTACTTCTTGCAACAATGATCGCTTTACTCGCCAAGATTCTCTCCTCTTAATCTGTAGTTGATTTCGGATCATTTTGCTATGAAACATACTTATGTGATCGTATAGATTTTGATTTTGACAACGACTCTCTCACAGAGTTTCATTGGGAATTACAGGCAACGTTGCCCTTAGTGATACTAAAGAGTCAAAATGACACATTTTTAGGTCTTGCCACTCCAGGATGGGGGTATATTCACTTTGTCATTCAGAGATACCCCCTAATATTTATATTATTTAAGCAATTTTTTGAAAATTTTTGTATTTATACACTTGATATTTGTTGCGCACATTCCTCTACTAACGTGAAAATACCAAAAAGTACAAACAAAATTAGCGGGTGAAATGGGGCAAATTGATACGACTACAGCTAGAAACATGAAATTCGTTATGTACATCCCTATAATTACGTAGACACGTAAAATAGAGAGAATTTTTCGAAATTCGTACTTTATAGGGATACAATTGGAAAAGAGGTATTTATTTCAGGGTAAATCGCATGAAAAAATGCTTTATGTTGCGCAACCAAATTCTCGATTGCAGATCCTACGTAGCTGGACGAATTTGTACACCGCATTGATTTTTTCCCCTTTGTACAAATTAAACAAAAAATATTTTATATTGTGACAAAATTTATACGTAATCAATAGATTAATTTAAGTAGGAACACGAATTGAAACAATTATCTTACAAAAATATCATAAGAGTAGAACAATTTTGCCCGTTTGTTTCTTTCTGTTATAATTATAGACTTAGTTTCTATTCTTAGAGTGAGCTCTACGGAATAGATATACAAGCATTCGGAATAGAAAAAAGTGTAAGCCAGAGTTATTTAAGACCCTAAGTATGTCCTAAATGCTTTCACGTCCGTCTGTATGTCTAGATTTCTGGTGCACACGTAGTAGTATTATTATTTCTAGACTTAGTTTAAATTTGGAGATGTATCAAATGGATATACCCCTTCTGGTACTCCCGCACATATAGTCCATATTCCTAGTAAAATATTCGGAACCTATTATATATTGATATTTGGCAACAGCTTTTTATAATCATTTTGAGCGTACGAAATATGGCAGATTTTATCACGCCCTTCTTATACCTCCCACACAAATCACCATTATGTAAAATTAAACCTTTTATAACTTTTATAGGGATGATCGGAATACTCTGAAATTTGGTCTTTGCCAATATTTTCACATACGCTTCCATATATTGGCATAAGCTTTGGTAATTAAAAACTGATATAACTTCCATACGGATAGTCGAGATCAGTTGCAATTTTAAATTTAAAAATGTTTTTATAATCACTTTAGACCTACAAAATATGTATGCTTTGTCAAATAAATCCTTTACTTATAACTTCTATACCAGTGCATGACTTGAAATATGAACTTTATTTCGACGGGGCTTCTGACTCTAATGTTCGTACGGAATTTCACGATTCTATAGTAATATTTTGGTAGGTACTATGTTTATCCCTTTTCGCTTCAAATTACTACAAATCCCCCTTTTTGTGCCGCCCTTAAACGTACAAATTTCCGAAAAGTTATGTATGTTGCGCGTCCATGTTCTCGGAGAAATGTACACAATGCAATGACCTTTTCGTATTCTAGATGAAAACATTGGTTGGTACCATCCGAATTTCCCCGATTTGGTTTGTATGGTTTTTTTATCCACCTCCACCTTTAAAGTACACATTTTGATACAATATATTTGTATTGCATGTCAGAGTAATTGTGTATATACCTTATTCGACACAATGGTGGGTACTGCTTTTTGATCCGATTTATACTTAAAAGTATAAATTTTGAAAAATCATTTAGAGGTCAGTGGAATATACACACCGAATTTTGCAAAAGCGCGGTGGTACAATTTTCAATCACTTAACCCTCTAGTTCCCAAGACCGCCTCTAGGCGGTCTAATTTCAGTACACGGTCAATCATGGTTCTAATTAGGTTTTGCTTTTTTTTCGTTTCATCTGTTTTGGGGAATCCCAAATTTTCATATTGGTGCTTTTGCAGCTTGTGCTAGTACGAAAGTCAGTTGTCAATGTCATTTGAATGCAGAAGTTTGTGAAAATCACCAAAAATAATTATTTTGCGCGGAGTGCGAAAATCAAATAACTATTTTTGGTGATTTTCACAAACTTCTGCATTCAAATGACAAGCTGCAAAAGCACCAATATGAAAATTTGGGATTCCCCAAAACAGATGAAACGAAAAAAAAGCAAAACCTAATTAGAACCATGATTGACCGTGTACTAGGGTTTGGGGTTTCCCGGATTTTTTTCATTCCCGGGAAAACGGGAATGAAAAATTTCATTCCCGGGAATTCCCGGGAAAAAGTAATTTATTTATAGGTATGTCCAAAATGGTTTAAAATATCAATATTTAATAACTGGTGTATTTTTTTCAATACTGTCATATTACAAATTGAAAACGAATGTTATTGTCAAAATATTTCACATATTATTTTTCATTTTACAAATATTTTACTCTACACCTTTTCAAGGTTATATTCGGAACATACAAATTTATATTGAGAAATGTAAATTCATATTAGGAACATATAAATTCATATTGTGTAATGTAAATTTATAATAGGAACATGTTAATTCATAATGAGAAATATAAATTCATAATGAGAATTGTTAGTTTCTATTGTGAACAATTAATTCATAATAAGAACATACCATTTAATAATGAAATATACAAGTTTGTAATCAGAAAATCCAATTTCATAATCAGAAAATACGTTTTAATATTCAGAAAATATGAATTCATAATGGGAAAATATAAAATCATATTGAGAAAATGTAAATTTATAATGAGAACATTGATAAAATATGTGTTTCAATGAAAATATCCATAGAAGAACGTACATACATAGCTTCGATTATAAATTTTACTGTTTCTGATTATGAATTTATATTTTATGAATATATATGAATAAGAATTTATTTTTTTATTTTTATTTATTTATTATGAATCACAATACAAAGTAAATTTATATTCTAATTTTGGGTCCAGGGATTGAGCCGGGGTGACTAAGACCATTATAGCTAGTTATTGCAGCGACAGACCAGAGCCTCTGGTCGGAATCGAACCCACAACCCCCACGCTGATAGCCGATCACGCTACCAACTCGACTACCGGGGCGCTCCTAAGAATTTATATTTTCTCATTATCAATTATGATTTTTTCATTTTGTATTTATATATCTCATTATCAATTTGTATGTTCTTATTATGATTTTATATTTCTCAATATGAATTTACATTTCACATTACGAATTTACAGTGCTGGTTGTGAATTATCATGCTCCTATTATGAATTTACATTTCTCATCATGAACTTACATATTGAGATTATAAAATGCATTTCCTCATTATAAACTTGAAAAGATGTAGACTAATCGTCAGAATTGGACATTTATATCGCAGGTAGAAGTGACTGACACCTACACTAGATTCAATATTGAAAACGATTAAGGAAACAAATAACTCATATGACAGAGAATATTGTGACACATATAATTTAGAATATTCATTCGTCTGTAGACAACAATATTTTATAGAAACAGGGGGAATATTATAAACTGTAAAAACTATAGAAACATAAAAAATTAATATTAATTTAATAAATTCATAAAAAAATAAAATAATGAAATAGTGCATTCATTAATTATTACAAATGGCCATTGAAATACTCTTGAAAATTTCCAGGCGAACAAGTTTTATTGTATTCCTATTTTTAGACTTTTTCTTCCTGGCTACATATGTAAAGTAAATTGTTCTTGAAGAATATGTTCACCTCGATTCTTCTAGAAAAACAAGAAAATTTACATTATGTAAGCCATAGTATTGTCGGCATGATATATTTTTTTTCACAATAAAGATCCTGCAAATAGCCTCACAAAAAGGTTTTATTCCCCTAGCTGGGGTTCTCATAAAATGGCTATTTAGCGAATTTAAAAAGTTTTTTTATTTATAGGTATGTCCAAAATGGTTTAAAATATCAATATTTAATAACTGGTGTATTTTTTTCAATACTGTCATATTACAAATTGAAAACGAATGTTATTGTCAAAATATTTCACATATTATTTTTCATTTTACAAATATTTTACTCTACACCTTTTCAAGGTTATATTCGGAACATACAAATTTATATTGAGAAATGTAAATTCATATTAGGAACATATAAATTCATATTGTGTAATGTAAATTTATAATAGGAACATGTTAATTCATAATGAGAAATATAAATTCATAATGAGAATTGTTAGTTTCTATTGTGAACAATTAATTCATAATAAGAACATACCATTTAATAATGAAATATACAAGTTTGTAATCAGAAAATCCAATTTCATAATCAGAAAATACGTTTTAATATTCAGAAAATATGAATTCATAATGGGAAAATATAAAATCATATTGAGAAAATGTAAATTTATAATGAGAACATTGATAAAATATGTGTTTCAATGAAAATATCCATAGAAGAACGTACATACATAGCTTCGATTATAAATTTTACTGTTTCTGATTATGAATTTATATTTTATGAATATATATGAATAAGAATTTATTTTTTTATTTTTATTTATTTATTATGAATCACAATACAAAGTAAATTTATATTCTAATTTTGGGTCCAGGGATTGAGCCGGGGTGACTAAGACCATTATAGCTAGTTATTGCAGCGACAGACCAGAGCCTCTGGTCGGAATCGAACCCACAACCCCCACGCTGATAGCCGATCACGCTACCAACTCGACTACCGGGGCGCTCCTAAGAATTTATATTTTCTCATTATCAATTATGATTTTTTCATTTTGTATTTATATATCTCATTATCAATTTGTATGTTCTTATTATGATTTTATATTTCTCAATATGAATTTACATTTCACATTACGAATTTACAGTGCTGGTTGTGAATTATCATGCTCCTATTATGAATTTACATTTCTCATCATGAACTTACATATTGAGATTATAAAATGCATTTCCTCATTATAAACTTGAAAAGATGTAGACTAATCGTCAGAATTGGACATTTATATCGCAGGTAGAAGTGACTGACACCTACACTAGATTCAATATTGAAAACGATTAAGGAAACAAATAACTCATATGACAGAGAATATTGTGACACATATAATTTAGAATATTCATTCGTCTGTAGACAACAATATTTTATAGAAACAGGGGGAATATTATAAACTGTAAAAACTATAGAAACATAAAAAATTAATATTAATTTAATAAATTCATAAAAAAATAAAATAATGAAATAGTGCATTCATTAATTATTACAAATGGCCATTGAAATACTCTTGAAAATTTCCAGGCGAACAAGTTTTATTGTATTCCTATTTTTAGACTTTTTCTTCCTGGCTACATATGTAAAGTAAATTGTTCTTGAAGAATATGTTCACCTCGATTCTTCTAGAAAAACAAGAAAATTTACATTATGTAAGCCATAGTATTGTCGGCATGATATATTTTTTTTCACAATAAAGATCCTGCAAATAGCCTCACAAAAAGGTTTTATTCCCCTAGCTGGGGTTCTCATAAAATGGCTATTTAGCGAATTTAAAAAGTTTTGTTTGTAGTAATATAATATAAACAAATACTCAACTATATCAAATTGTCAGTAATGTAAATGCATATATGAATTTGAAATACATCTAAAAATTCCAATTTATATAGTAACATTAAATTATTGATCAACATAATAAATAAATTATTTTTTAATATTTCCCGTATTCCCGGGAAATTGAAAAATTTTTCCCGGGAATTCCCGTCCAAATTTTTCCGGGAATTCCCGGGAAAAACGATTCGGGAATTCCCGGACCCCAAACCCTACCGTGTACTGAACTTAGACCGCCTAGAGGCGGTCTTGGGAACTAGAGGGTTAAAAGTACAAATTTCGAAAAATTCCTTCTTATCTCACATCTTCGCTGTAAAACGTATATACACACCGAATTTCATGATCACCTTTACCTTTTTTACGAAATTCGAAAAATTCCTTCATTTTTCGTTTCTAAGCGATTTCAGAATTAATGAAGAATCAATGTCATAATTTCAGTTATACGATACGAATTTTGTAAAAATATTTTCTTGGACGCATTCGTGATATAAGAGTAATGTCCGTTCCAAATTTCAAGATTGTAGGCCCAGCCGTTTGGTACTAATTTTAACCCATTTTATCCCTTTCGGAAAATTCCTTGTTACGCCTTAAGACGTAGGGTCAGTCGTGTAGTTAGTACCTTTTTTAACCCCTTTTCCCGTTTACCCCTTTAAAAATATGAATTTCGAAAAAATCATTTATTTTGCATTTGGAAGTATTTTGAGGTATGTGCCAGCCGAATTTCATGATTCCACCTCCGTCTGTTTGATTGGTACCATTTTTATCCCTTTTTACCCGATTTTGCCCCAAAAAAGTATGAATTTTGCTAAAATAGTTTCTTGGTCTTATTCGTGCTATAAACGTAATATACATTACAAATTTCATGATTCTTTGCCCAGTCGTTTGGTCAGGGCGGTGGTACAATTTTGATCCCCTTAAAAGTACAAATTTCGGAAAATTCCTTGTTCTCACTCATCTACACTGTAAGGCGAATATACACACCGAATTTTATGATTGTATTGTTTTGTTGTACCTTTTTTAACGCCCTTTCTCGTCTACCCTTTAAAAGGAAGTATACGCCGAATTTCATGATTCCAGCTCCGTCTGTTTGATTGGTACCCTTTTTATTCGATTTCGCTCTCAAAAAATACGAATTTTGCAAAAATATTTTCTTTCGGGATTCTAGGTCCAACCGTTTGATGTGGGCTGTTGTCCAATTGTTATCCCATTTTATCCCTTAAAAGTACAAATTTCATCTTATCAGCGATCAGCGCTGTAAAACAATTTACCCATCGAATTTCGAATATTGTAACGTCATCCGTGTTGTTGGTATCTTTTTTATCCCCTTTTCCCCGTTTACACATTAAAAGTACAAATTTCGAAAAATTCGTCCATTTTGCATTTCTTAGTATTTTGAGGGATATTTTATGATTGCAGCTCCATCCGTTTGATTGGTACCATTTGTATCCCTTTGTACCCGATTTCACCCCCAAAAAGTAAGTATTTTCAAGATTCTAGGCCCAGCCGTTTGGTCATTGTTGTGGTACCATTTTTATCCGTTCTTACCCCATTTTATCCCTTAAAAGTACGAATTTCGAAAAACTCACTTCATATCTGATCTCTACGCTGTAAGAGAAATGCACACACCAAATTTTATGATTCTTGCTTCAGTCGTGTTGTTTGTATCATTTTTGCTCTTTTTGCTCAATTTTTTCAAAATAAACTTTTGGGTGCCTTCATGTCGAATTTCGAAAAACCCCGTCTTATCACACCTCTACACTGTAAGAGAAATGTCCACACCAAATTTCATGATTCTAGTTCTAGCCGTTTGGTCTGGGGAGTGATCAGTCAGTCACTCAAGCACGCAACTCTTTTATATATGTAGATTAAGCAAGACCCAAAATCAAAACTCCCAATTTGTATTGTTTTCAGTCAGATATTGTGAAACCAAAAAGCTCATATTGACCGGCATGCAAGCACTAAAAAGCACATAACAAATGTTAAGCAAGTATCAGAAAGGGAAAAACTCAGGTTTTTTATTTTTACCGAATAAAAATAGTCAGAATAGTGCGAACGACCAACCTTCAATTCTATTGACAAATTAGCAAAGTTTAATGCGATGACTCTAAAATATCAAAGATATTACATCTCCATGAATATTTATTGTAGTCATATATGAAATTTTTGTTTATTGTTTATCGGAAAACCAGTTTCGGTTTGTTAAAAAATTTACAACTTTTAAAAGCCTGGTTTCGGGTTTTAAAATTTGAAAAAAAACGGGTTTTTATATATAAGCTAAAATGGAACATTTTATATTATTTGCATACTTTTTTGAGATTATTGAACAGAAAAACATTAAACCATAAGAATTCAAATACTATTTACTTATTTTCTAATTTCATTTTCATATTTTAAATGAAAATCCACTTAAATCGCCGATTTTGTTTATTTAAATTACCAAATTATTGTGACATTTGTTTTGATCTTTCCTTTGGATATTTCAAGAAATACTTTAAAGAATGTTATGCTAACTTATCAAAAATATAAATATGCATTAAGTGTCAATCAGTGATGCTGTCAGAATTCATATGTGCTTATAAATGTTATTTGCAAATCATATATTCGAAGATTAATTCTTTGATGGACATTTAAGTATTAATGAACTTATAAAAAATCACTTGAAATTATTTAGAAAATCCGTTCGTTTGCAGAGAATTATTTCTTAAAAACTTCAAGTATTAATCTAAACAACCACTGCGAAGACGCCTATATTGCCTTCGCAGCAAAACCATTTCTTTGCATTTTTTAGTAAAATCGATTACTTTTTTCCTTGTATCAAATAAAATTGTCCTCAGTTTAAGTAAATATTTACTTACTTAATATTTAGTTTTAGGAAAATTTCAGCAAAATTTTACTTAGAATTAGTAGAAATTTATTTGGTTTGAGGAAAAACTTACTGGAATGTTCCTCAGTTTGAGTAAATATTTACTTGGTTTGAGGAAAATTGAACTAGAAACAAGTTCAAAGCATGTATTACTTTCAGGAAAAAGTTTGAACTTGGCATGAGGAAATATTGCTTTATCGCTATACGAAGTTAAATTTGACCGAATTTTAGTTCATTTCAACACCATCAATGCTCTCGAGTCTCAGTCAATGGCTTGGATGTTACACACCAAGCTCCAATCGAAGCTATTTGACATCCTATTTGGTTTTTTCAGCATCACAAATCAATATTTTGGGAAAATCTGAAACCTGTGGTATTAAGAGGTCAGTTCAGTTTATATTCGCAGCTAGTAAACAAATCATTACTTTCAGATTTTCTTGTGTATGTTCATAGTAGAATATATCCACGAAATGCAAATGTTTTGTAATTTAAAAACCGGTTAACCGACATGAAAACACCGGTTTCCCCGGTTTGTCGAAAATGCGAATTTTTAAAAAAACCGGTGGACGGTGCCGGAGTTAACACCGGTTAGCCGTTTTTGATATCTTAGTCGCTCTAAACCCAGTCGAATTACACAGTTTCTCGGCGAAGAATACTATCTGGTTAAGGTCCAGACAATGAAAGGCCATATATTTTGCCTTATCATCGGCGAACTACAGACATATCCACCGAAAAGTGTTTAGTTATGGCGATGAGACAATAGAATATGGATCAAGGCAAATATAAGGACCAGTTTTTCGTTTAATGAAGGTTGAAAATATTTGAGTTAAACAATTTGCAATATAGTGCTAAACAGTTTGAAAATAGATTCAATTCCCTTACAAAATTGGGTTCGCAACAGATAATGCATCTACCATGGTAGGACCGAAAACTGGTGTCGCGACCCTTTTAAAAAAGGAAATTCCTCACCTTTTACACATTGGATGTGTTTGTCATATTCTAAATTTAATTAATAAGGCAGCGTTAAAATGTATTCCTGAAGATGTGGAATAGTTGCTGCGAAATACAGAAAAAAACTCAATAAAAATAAGTACTTCGTACAAATATTCTCTTTTATTGTTGTTTTGTAGTTTTAATAGGCTTGTTTACACATGAAAATTAACGGTAGTATGCAAAAAAAAACTTAAAACAGCAAAAACAAAAAAATGGGAAAATTTTCTGAAAACTATATCCAAAAACGTCCATTAGCGCTATGGGTTTGTTATAAGCCTTTAAAAAATTTATTGTGGATTCGACCCTGCTTTAAACCAACAATAAAATTAAATGTTTTCATTTCCCTTCTAATTTTCGAAATTCGTACTTTTAAGGAATACAATTTGAAAAGGGGGATAGAAATGGTACCAACCAAACCGCTGAAGTTGAAATCATGAAATTCGGAGTAAATAAAGGAATTTTTCGAAATGAAGCAATTTACTTGTTTCCTTTCTGCATACACTTGAAATTTGTACATTTCTCTTGTAGCATAAAATCACCAACAATTATATATAGTTTTAGTGGGCGAAATGGGACGAAAAGGCATTAAAGTGGTACCAATGATACGACAACAGCTAGAAACATGAAATTTGGAATTTACATCCCTCTAATTGCGTAGATACGTAAAATGGAGGGATTTTTTTCAAAATTCGCAATTTTAAGGATTACAATTGACTAAAATCTGGTGTGCACATTCATCTGACTGTGGAGATGCGAAATAAAAAGGATTTTTTCACAATTTACACTTTTAGGCTGAAAATGGGGCGAATGGGGATAAAAATGGTATCAACCAAACGGCTGCAGTTATATAATGAAATTTCTGACTGCGATGACCCGAAAAATAAAGAGATCTTTCGATTGAATTTGCCAACTATCAAACAGCTATGGCTAGAATCGTGATATTCAGTCTGTCTACGTTGACACGGAAAAAAGGAGGTACGAGTTTTTCTAAATTCATATTTTAAGATCAAAACGGAAAAAGGAGTGAAGCTGATACCAATCAAACAGATATCCTATGGGAAAATGAAGTGTCTCACGACAAGTCCCTGATGATTAAGGACCGGTCCTGTTTCTAACCCAAATATATGAAGGGGACATGTCTTGGACATGTTCTAAACTACCAGTTTAAAACCGGTCTCATAGGACATGTCTTGGACCACACCATGCACCACAACAGACATGCCCTAGGATTGGTTTCAAAGGACATGACTTGGACCGCACCTCAAGAAACAAGTCCGATTTCTTTTGTCTTAAAATCTTAAAACCAGTCTCAAAGAACATGGATTAAACCTCACTCGGTTTGAAAAATATAATATAATATTATCTAAATTGTTGTAATAGTTGGTAAGGGCTTTACTGCGCCGAGGTAGCAATAATGATGACACGGAGATCTCTCAGATATAATTTTTAACGAATATGTTAGATATTTGGACAGGAATTCTCTATTTTTATTAATATGCGACAATATATCGTATTGTATGAATAAAAAATACAATACTTTTATTTAAATATACATAAGAAATGAGAAGTAAATTGACAATTTATTCACACTTTGGGACCAGTTCTCTGGTATATCCATTTGACCTATCCCAGGATAGGTACGTTTATAGCAATTGTCACCAATTTCCCGTACACTCAAAAAAGTGTACTAAATTCTAGTCAAAATGATGTAAAATTGAGTAAAATCGATTTTCATATTGCACCGAGTATGCCCATACACAATTTAATTTCCTTTTTTTCATTAAAACAGGTATATAAATTGGAATTAAAATTAGTGCAAACTTCCTCAATTGTAGTACAAAAATGTTAAAAATGTCAAATTATGTACATTTCCATCAAATTAACAACATTAATAGTCGCTTTAATGTCGTTTGTGTAGTATTATGGTCTAAATTTAAGTACAGAAAAACTCCAGCTGAGTAAACACAGATTTGGAACCGAGTATTCTGGTAACTCAACTTGAGTTCAATGCATTCTAAAAACAAGTAAGGAATGGCTAAAGTCGGTCGGGGCCGACTATATAATACCCTACACCACTCCCTGCGTATATACCTCGCTTTGATTACTAAACCCAGGTATTTCATGAGAGCAATTTAATGTAGTTCATATAAATTATACAGTTACTATAAATTCATTTTTAGTCAAATTTAATGAATATGGTAAATAATAAAGTAATTGATCCAATTTGATATATTCCGATTCCGATCAGATATTCCGAGTAAAGTAAATATAACATGATCTAGAAAAATTTATCAAGATCCAAAGACAAATACAGAATATACAGCGGTAATAGGATGAATCGGACGGACATTTGAAGGCCTATAACAACACTTGAAGCCTGTGCCAAAACATGCGCCTATATATTTCTCATTTACGGTAGGTATTCCTAGTTGAAAACAAGTAAAAACGGCGTTAAGTTCGGCCGGGCCGAACTTTATATACCCTCCACCATGGATTGCATTCCACAGAGGTTGTCGGTTTTCGTAGAAGTGCAGTAATATTACAGGAAAATATAATTTTTTTAATATAGGCAAACCAAAACTCATACAAATATTGAAAAAATAACTTTATAAATAAATATAATATTTTAATTATTTCAAACCACGCTTATAAGGTAATGATTGGTAGCATTACCTTATACGTGAATTCAAAAAATAAATATTGTTATATTTATATTTTCAAAAATATTTTCAAAGCCATAAATATTGGTAGATAGTGGGTGCTCAAGTTAGTTATATTTCCATTCTATTTTAATTCCAAAAGTACAGATTTTAAAAATCCATTATCAGACGTACATAGTGCAAAATAACCTAACTTCATGATTCAACCAATTTTTGCCGTAAAAGAAAAAGTACGAATTTGGAAAAAAAATTTATTTTGCGTGTCTATGCAGTCAGAGGAATGTATACACCGAATTCCATGATTCCAGATGCGCCCATTTGGTTGGTACCATTTTTAACCCCTTGACGTTTCTACGCAATTAGAATTGCATCATTCTAGCTGTAGTCGTTTAGTTGGTACTATTTTTATCCCTCTGTACCATTGTATCCCTTGAAAGTACTAATTACGAAAAATTCGTCTATTTTCCGTGTCTACACAGTCGGAGGAATGTATACTCCGAATTTCATCACTCTAGCTGCGGTCATTTGATTGGTACTATTTTTAACCCCTTTTTCATTTTAACCCCAAAAAGTACGAATTTCGAAAAATCAGTTTATTTTCCGTGTCTACACACTCAGAGGAATCTATACTCCGAATTTCATGACTCTAGCTGCGGTCATTAGATTGGTACTATTTTTATCCCCTTTTTTCATTTTAACCCCAAAAAGTACGAATTTTGAAAAATCCGTGTATTTTACTTATCTATGCAAACAGAGGAACGTATACACCGAATTTCATTATTCTAGGTACAGCCGTTTGGTTGGTACCATTTTTATCCCTCTATTCCCATTTTACCCCTTAAAAGTACGAATTTGGAAAAAATACTTTTATATTATTTATCTACTCAATTAGAGGAATGCACACACCGAATTTCGTGTTTCTAGCTGTTGTCGTTTAATAAGTACCATTTTTATCCCTTTTTTGCCCCATTTCACCCCCTACAAATAAGAATCACTTTATGGTGCACGTTTTTGCTATAAGGAGAATGCGCATACCAAATATCAAGCAAATATGAACAGTCATATCCAAAAAACATGCTTAAATATGCTTAAATATTAGGGATTATTATGGGTATTTTTAGTCCTTGTGAGGGAAAAATTTTTCCCTTTGGGTCGATTTCGCCCCATTTCAATCCCAACCGATCTACGACTATAAGACGCATTTATGGAAAATTTGAACGTATGGGGGCTATATCTAAAACCGAACCGATCTTACCCACTTTCAGAATAGGTGTTTCTAGTTCGATTATAAAATGTTGTGCCAATTTTAAAGAAAATCGGGTACAATATGTGGATTTTAGAGCGGAAAAAGTCAAATCGGGAGCGACATTTGTATGGGGACTATATCTAAATTTGAACCGATTTCCTCCAAATTCAATACCGATCGTCCTTGACCCAAAAAAGTAACTTCTGCCAAATTTCATGATAATCGGGCAACAATTGCGACCTGTAGAGTGCGAACAAGCTTAGATGGACAGCAGACGGACGGACAGACAGACATCGTTAAATCGATTCAGCTGGTGATTCTAAGCCGATCCGTATACTTAAAGGTGCTCGATTATTTCTTGGTGTTACAAACATTTGGCGGATAACTAACTTATAATACCCTAGTCCACGAAGTGGTGTAGGGTATAATGAGTATAACGTCATCGAAAATAGGTATGGAAACAAATAAAATTGCTTCACATTGAGTTCAAATGTGATTATTTTTACTACAAAACTTACTTAATTTTCTGAAATTAGGTCAACTGGTTTTAAAGCAAGTTCGAAATTTACTGAAAATAAGTCAAAACGTTCTTCAAAGTAGACCAAATGCAGGAAATATGACTCATCATTTCCTACCTTTTACTACATCTATAGTAAAAAAAGTGTAAACGTATACGTATATGAAAAAAATCAGAAACAACTTATTTTCAGTACAAACTGTACTATAATCTAGTAAAAGTAATCTAGAACATAGTAAAAATTTACTTAATATAAGTTCGAATTTAACTAAAATTAAGTATATTAAGCAGTAATAGTGGCCTATTTGAAAATTCTCAACGGCAACGCTAATTGCAGCTATGTTGTTGAAAGAGCAGTTCTTTCAGCACCCAATTTGCCGTTGAATATGCAATTTACCGAAGTTCCAACGTGCAACCTTTCGAAGAACTTTGCGATGCTTTAGCTTCTGCAGTAGTGACAATTGATCTATGGAATGAATATACGATAGCTCACGAAAAGTCGTTGAATGCATTAGAGCAAACGATGTAACGATAAAAACCAGTTAGGTAATGCAATGATTGGTGATTTGATCACTGAAAAATAACTATTTCTCATTTCTTTTTTTTACATTTGAAATAACTTATCAAAACTTCAGACTACAATAAGAATTAAAGTCATTTAAAAACTTTCTGTCGGGCCAGCTATTATATGTAAAGAGTGATTTTTTTGAGGTTAGGATTTTCATGCATTAGTATTTGACAGATCACGTGGGATTTCAGACATGGTGTCAAAGAGAAAGATGCTCAGTATGCTTTGACATTTCATCATGAATCGTCTTACAAACGAACAACGCTTGCAAATTATTGAATTTTATTATCAAAATGCGTGCTCTGTTAAGAAAGTTCATTGCGCGCTTCCATTTTATGGTCAGTTTAATCGACCCACTGAAGCGGCTATTCGGGCTATTGTGACTAAATTTCGCACCAAATTTACATTGTTGGACATTAAACCACCAACACGCTTACGTAGAGTGCGAACTGAAGAAAATATCGCAGCTGTATCGGCCAGTGTTAATGATGACCACCAATTTTCGATTCGTCGCCGTTCGCACCAATTGGGTCTCTGTTACTCAAAAACGTGGAAATGCCAAAATTGGACTAAGCGGATGGACCACCTAAGACGCAGCCGCGGTCAACATTTAAATGAAATTATCTTCAAAAAGTAAATGTCATGGACCAATCTAACGTTTCAAATAAAGAACCGATGAGATTTTGCAAATTTTATGCGTTTTTTTTAAAAAAAAGTTATCAAGCTCTTAAAAAATCACCCTTTATAACAAGTAAAAACGGCGTTGGTGGACATTGAAAAAAATATTTTATAAATAAATATAATATTTTTATTATTTCAAGCCACGCTTATAAGGCAAGGCTACCAATAAACATTCTTATATTTATATTTTCAAAAAAGCGTATGTACTATAAATATTGGTAGATAGTGGGTGCTACAGTTGGTTACATTTCCATTCCAATTTAATTCCAAAAGTACAAATTTTGAGAGTCCATTATCTCACGTACTAGTTGAAAAAACCTAACTTCATGACTCAACAAATTTTTGCCGTAAAAGTAAAAAAGTATGAATTTGAAAAAATCTTTTTATTTTGCATGTCTATGCAGTCAAAGGAATGTATACACCGAATTCCATGATTCTAGCGCCATTTGGTTGGTACCATTTTTATCCTTTTTTCCTATTTTACCCCCCTTTCTAAAATATCTTTATTTTACGTGTCTACGCAATTAGAGGGATGTACATACCGAATTTCATCACTCTAGCTGTAGCCGTTTAGATGGTACCATTTTTATCCCTCTGTTCCTATTGTATCCCTTGAAAGTACGTATTTGGAAAAAATCTTTTGTTTTTCGTGTATGTATACTCGTGAATGTATACTCCGAATTTCATGACTATAGCAGCAGTCATTTTTTATACCCTTTTTCCATTTTAACCCCAAAAAGTACGAATTTCGAAAAAATCTTTTATTTTACGTGTCTACGCAATCAGAGGAATGTATACACAAAAGTTCATTATTTTAGGTGCAGCCGTTTGTTTGTACCATTTTTATCCCTTTATTCCCATTTCACCCCTTAAGAGTACGAATTTGGAAAAAATACTTTTATATTATGTATCTACTCAATTAGAGAAATGTACACACCGAATTTCGTGTTTCTAGCTGTTGTCGTTTGATATATACTATTTATATCCCTTTTTGTCCTTTTTTACCCCCTACGAATAAAAAGCACTTGACGGTGAAGTACAAGCAGATATATTGAAAATATATGCTTAAATACTCTAAAATATTGGATAATATTATGGGTATTTTTAGTCCTTGTGAGGGAAAAAGGTTTGCCTTTGGACCGATTTCGTCCAGTTTCAATCCCAACCGATTGACGTACTAGCTCCTTTCGTTTAGATGCTAGCGTTCTTTCAACAGACGGACAGACGGACGGACGGACATGGCTATATCGTCTTAGAATTTTATGACGATCAAGAATATATATACTTTATAGGGGGTCAGGTCGATATTTCAAGTTGTTACAAACGGAATGACAAAGTTAGTATACCACCATCCTGAAGGTGTAGGGTATAAAAAGTAAAACGGCGTTAAGTTCGGCCTGGCCGAATGTTATATATCCTCCACCACGGAGTGTATTCCACATATTAGCGGTATATTAGAGGCTGTCGACATTACACAGAAGTACACTACCATATTAGGAAAATTGCGATTCTTCATTATTATAAATATTAAACTATTACTAATAACTAAAATAATTATTAGGATGGGTCACAAAAATAAATTGCAGCGGTCACCCACCAGAAATTAAGATTTTAATGTTTAACGCTCCTGAAAACACCTCTAAAAATCATGTTTTCCGGTGTATTTATACACTCCACGAGAGTATTATAGCTTTGTGTATTTGTTTGTAACACCCAAAAGGAAGCGAGATAAACCCATTGTTACGTATACCGATCGACTTAGAATCACTTTCTGAGTCGATTTAGCAATGTCCGTCTGTCTGTCTGTCTGTCCATCTATTGTTGTAATCAAACTACAGGTCGCAATTATAGTCCGATCTTAACAAAAATTGGCACAAGTAAGTTTTCTGGATCAAGGACGAACGCTATTTAATTTGAGGCAATTCGGTTCAGATTTATATATAGCCCCCATACAAATGTCGCTCCCGATTTGACATTTTCCGCTCTAGAAACCACATATTGTACCCAATTTTCTTTAAATTTGGCACAACATCTTATAATCCAACTAGAAACACCTATGCAGAAAGTGGGTAAGATCGGTTCAGATTTAGATATAGCCCCCATACAAATGTCGCTCCTGATTTGATATTTTCCGCTCTAGAAACGACATATTGCACCCGATTTTCTTTAAATTTTGCACATCATCATGTTACAATCCAACTAGAAACACCTATGCAGAAATTCCGATTTTCTTTAAATTTGGCACAACATCTTATAATCCAAGTAAAAAACCTATGTTGAAAGTGGCTAAGATCGGTTCAGATTTAAATATAGCCCAAATACAAATGTTGCTCCCAAAAGATTAACCGATTTTGGCCAAACTATACATATTATATTTCACCTATTTCGTTCCAGGTTTCAATATACCCCCATATAAATGTCCTTTCCGATTTAACATTTTTTGTCAAACACACACATTTACAGTATGCAAAAATCCTGCCCGTTTTCATTTTTTCACCGAATTAAATTGTATTCGGATAGAAAGTGGAGTGTATCATAGAGTCGGCCCCGCCCGACTTTAGCCTTTCCTTACTTGTTTTTATGTTGGATTTTTGTGCAATTTTTTTCTGAATTAATAGACCCTTAGAAGCACTTTAAATAAAACAAGTAAGGAAAGGCTAAAGTCGGGCGGAGCCGACTATATAATACCCTACACCACTCCCTGCGTATGTACCTCGCTTTGGTTACTAAACCCAGGTATTTTATGGGAGCAATTTTATGTAGTTCATATAAATTATACAGTTACTATAAATTCATCTTTAGTCATATTTAACGAATATGGTTAATATTATGGTAATTGATCCAATTATCCGACAGACAAATACAAATTATACAGTAGTAATAGAATGAATCGCACCGACATTTCAAAGGGGGCCTATAACAACATTTTGGGCCTGGTCCAAAACATGGGCCTATATATTTCTCATTCACGGTAGGTATTCCTAGTTGAAAATATCATGATCTGTAAAATTTGATGAAGATCCGATGTAAGATGTAGTTTCTAGAGCTGTACTAGATCAGAATGGGGCCCCATTTGCGTTATACCAAAGTATGGACATATGGGCATCTCCCAAACAAGTAAGGAAGGGCTAAAGACGGACGGACTTTCTATCTCATTACAATTCAATTTGGTAAAAAAGTGAAATCGGGAAGGATTTTTGCATCCTGCAAATGTATGTGGAACTATGTGACCCGATTTCACCATATATGTTTATTGGTGAAATATAATATGTAAAGTTTGGCCAAAATCGGTCAAACATTCGGGAGCGACATTTGTATGAGGGCTATATCTAAATCTGAACCGATCTTACCCACATTCACCATAGGTTTTTTAGTTGGATTATAAGATGTTGTGCCAATTTTAAAGAAAAAACGGGTACAATATGTGGATTTAGAGCGGAAAAAGTCAAAGCGGTAGCGACATTTGTATGGGGGCTATATCTAAATCTGAACCGATCATACCCACTTTCAGCATAGGTGTTTCTAGTTCCATTATAAAATGTTGTGCCAATTTTAAAGAAAATCGGGTACAATATGTGGTTTCTAAAGCGGAAAAAGTTAAATAGGGAGCGACATTTGTATGGGGGCTATATCTAAATCTGAACCGATCTTACCCAATTTCTGCATAGCTGTTTCTAGTTGGATTATAAGATGTTGTAGCAAATTTAAAGAAAATCGGGTACAATATGTGGTTTCTGGAGCCGAAAATGTCAAATCGGGAGCAACATCGGGGGCTATATCTAAATCTGAACCGATCTTACCCAATTTCTGCATAGGTGTTTCTAGTTGGATTATAAGATGTTGTACCAAATTTAAAGAAAATCGGATACAATATGTGGTTTTTAGAGCGGAAAATGTCAAATCGGGAGTGACATTTGTATGTTCGTTATATCTAAATCTGAACCGATCATACCCACTTTCACCATAGGTGTTTTAGGTTGGATTATAAGATGTTATGCCAATTTGAACGAAAAACTGGTACAATATGAGGATTTTAGAGCGGAAAAAGTCAAATCGGGGGCGACATTTGTATGGGGGCTATATCTAAATCTGAGCCGATCATACCCACTTTCAGCATAGGTGTTTCTATTTCGATTATAAAATGTTATGCCAATTTTAAAGAAAATCGGGCACAATATGTGGTTTCTAAAGCGGAAAAAGTGAAATAGGGAGCGACATTTGTATCGGGGCTATATCTAAATCTGAACCGATCTAACCAGCTTTCGCCACAGGTATTTCTAGTTTGATTATAAGGTGTTAAGCCAAATTTGAAGAAAATCGGGTACTATATGTGCTTTATAGGGCGGAAAAAGTCAAATCGGGAGCGACATTTGTATGGGGGCTATATCTAAATCTGAACCGATTTCCTCCAAATTCAATACCGATGGTCCCTGGCCAGAAAAACTAACTTCAGGCAAGTTTCATGACAATCGGACAACAATTGCGACCTGTAGAGTGCGAACAAGCTTAGATGGACAGCAGACGGACGGACGGACAGACAGACATCGTTAAATCGACTCAGCTGGTGATTCTAAGCTGATCGGTATACTTAAAGGTGGGTCTAGCTCGATTATTTCTTGGTGTTACAAACATTTGGCGCGAAACTAACTTATAATACCCTAGTCCACGAAGTGGTGTAAGGTATAAAAATATTCTTGTCTTAGAATAACTCATTGGTCGTATAGCTAAAAACTCATATATTTTGGAAATATTTTTTAAGAGGTATTATAAAAAAAATAAATAGAAGGAAACAAAACCTTCGAATGATTCCTAAATGTAGAATAACGGTCGAAAAATTACGTCGCTCACTCCATATTTGTGAAATAATTGTATACAGGAGATGGATTTTCAGAGCCAAAATGTTCAAACTCTTTTTACAAAAATGAGCGGTGCGACGTCAATTTCTTTCCGATGTTCATCATATAGGCTTCCATCATTCGACAGGTATTGACGGCAGATATTTATTTGTATACCCTACACCACTTCGTGGTCTATGGTATTATAAGTTAGTTTCGCGCCAAATGTTTGTAACACCAAGAAATAATCGAGCTAGACCCACATTTAAGTATACCGATCGGCTTAGAATCACCAGCTGAGTCGATTTAACGATGTCTGTCTGTCCGTCCGTCCGTCTGCTGTCCATCTAAGCTTGTTCGCACTCTACAGGTCGCAATTGTGGTCCGATTATCATGAAACTTGCCTGAAGTTAGTTTTTCTGGCCAGGGACCATCGGTATTGAATTTGGAGGAAATCGCTTCAGATTTAGATATAGCCCTCATACAAATGTCGCTCCCGATTTGACTTTTTCCGCTTTATAAACCACATATTGTACCCGATTTTCTTTCAAATTGGCACAACATTTTATAATCGTAAAATGGTGAAAGTGGGTCACATCGTTCCATATTTCAATATACCCCCATGCGATGTCCTTTCCGATTTAACATTTTTTGTCAAACACATACATTTACAGGATGCAAAAATCTCTCCCGATTTCACTTTTTTACCGAATTGAATTGTAATGAGATAGAAAGTCCGTCCGTCTTTAGCCTTTCTTTACATGTTTGGGAGATGCCCCTATGTCCATACTTTGGTATAACCCAAATGGTGCCCCATTCTGATCTATTAAAGCTCTAGAAACTACATCTTACATCGGATCGTCATCAATTTTTGCAGATCATGATATTTTGCAACTAGGAATACCTACTGTGAATGAGAAAGAATGAGAAGGGAGTGGTGTAGGGTATTATATAGTCGGCCCCGCCCGACTTTAGCCTTTCCTTATTTGTTTCTAATAAATATGTTTCAGAGTGGAATGTACACATTTTGACCCCTAAAAGTACGAATTTAGAACAATTTTACCTCTTATTTTCCGCGAAGATAGGCGAGTACAAATATTGAATATCATGATTCTAGCTACAACCGTTTGATTGTAGCCAAATTTAATTCCATTTAGATCCTGATGCTACGAATATCGGAAGATATCTTTATTATTCGCGTCACCGCAGTCAGAGAAGTGTAAACTCAGAATTTCATTATTATAGCTGCAGCCGTGTAGTTGGTACAATGTTTATCCCAATTCGCCCACTTTCCGCCTATAAGTATAAATTTCGACAAAATCCTTCTTATTTCGCATCTTCACAGTCAGATGAAAGTACACACCGAATTTCATGATTTCAACTGCAGGGGTTTGGTAGGTACCATTTTTATCCATCTTTTCCAATTTCCCTTAAAAGTACGAATTTTGAAAAATCCCTCTTTTTATGTATCTACGCAATTAGAGAAAAAATTTCATGTTTCTAGCTGTTATCGTATCATTGATACCATTATTATCCCTTTTTGTCCCATTTAGCGCGCTAATACGTGTATTTACTTTTTGATGCATTTACGCTATATGCAACAAATTTCAAGTACATATAAAGCAGAAATTTAAACAAGTAAGAAGGCGTTAAGTTCGACCGGGCCGAATCTTATATACCCTCCACCACGGAGTGCATTCCACAGTATTACCAGCAGATTAAAGGATGTCGACTTTACATAGAAGCACGGTACCATATTACGAAAACTGTGATATTTTTATGCACATTACTATAATTGTTTACTATTTCAAACTATAATGTATACTTATGCGCACTGTGTAGAATCGACTACTATATATAAATAAAATGCTGAAATTGTGAAAGTGAACATGCCTAAATATTAGGCGATTGTCAGTCGCCATTAGAAAGAAGCATTTTCAGATACAGAAAAATTCCGCCAAAATGAACAAATTTCGAAAAAACCTTTTTCGAGTCTTCATAGTCAGAATGTATACACCGAATTTCATGATTTCAACTTCACCATTTTTATCCCTCTTTTTAATTATATCCCTTAAAGTACGAATTTCGAAAAATCCCTCTATTCTACGTGTCTATGCAATTAGAGGGATGTACACACCGAATTTCATGATTTTAGCTGTTGTCGTATCATTGGTATCATATTTTATCCTTTTTTGTCCCATTTCGCCCGCTAAAACTTTTATTTTATTTGTGGCGCTTCCAAGCTACAAGAGGAATATCCGCAACAAATTTCAAATGTATGAAAATCAGAAATTTAATTAATAATCCAAGGCTATTAATATTATTATACTATGTATATATAATGGAAATAATACTTCAATTCATAAAGTAAATATAAGGGAGCAATTATAAATACCCTAAATATTGGGGGATAGAGAGTGTACTTTCAGCTACAGTCGTTTGGTTGGTTGTATTTCCATCCTATTTTAATTTCAAAAGTATAAATTTTGAAAATACCTACACACGTACGCAGTATAAGACAACGTCGTAAAAGCAACAAAATAAAGTACGAATTTGGATAAAAAATATTTTACGTGGCTATGCAGTCAGAGGAATTTATACACCGAATTCCATGATTCTATCGGCGGCCATTTTGTTGGTACCATTTTTATCCCCTTTTTCCAATTTTGCCCCCTCAAGAGTACAACTATCTAAAATCTCTTTATTTTACGTATCTACACAATTGGAGGGACGTACTCACTGAATTTCATCATTCTAGCTGTATTCGATTAGTTGGTACTATTTTTATTCCCTGTAGCCATTGTATCCATTGAAAGTACGAATTTGGAAAAAAACGTTTTATTCTTCGTGTCTACGCAGTCAGAGGAATGTATACTTCGAATTTCATGATTCTAGCTGCTATCATTTGGTAGGTACTATTTTTATCCCCCTTTTCCATTTGAACCCCAAAAAGTACGAATTTTGGAAATTTCTTTTATTTTACGTGTCTACGCAATTAGAGGAATGTATATATCGAATTTCATTATTCTAGGTGCAGCCGTTAGGTTGGTACTATTTTTAGTACCTCTATCCCCATTTAACCCCTTAAAAGTACGAATTTGGAAAAAATACTTTTTATATTATGTATCTACTCTATTAGAGGAATGTACACGCCAAATTTCGTGTTTCTATCTGTTGTCGTTTGATAGGTACCATTTTTATCCCTTTTTGTCCCATTTCGGCCCCTACAAATAAAAATCACTCTATGGTGCCCTTTTATGCTATAAAGGGAATGCGCATTGCAAATATCAACTAAATACAAGCTAATATGTTCAAAAAACATGCTGAAATACTCTAAATATTAGGGGTATTTTCAGTCCTTGTGAGGGAAAATTTTTTCCCTCTGGGCCGATTTCGTCCACTTTCAATCCCAACCGATCTACAACCATAAGACACATTTAGGACAAATTTGAACCTCCTAGCTCATTTCGTTCGGCCGCTATCGTGCTTTCAACAGACAGACAGACAGACAGACAGACGGACAGACGGACAGACGGACAGACGGACATGGCTATATCGTCTTAGAATTTTACCACGACCCAGAATATATATACTTTATGGGGTCTCCGATGAATATTTCAAGGTGTTACAAACGGAATGACAAAGTGAATATACCCCCATCCTGGAGGTGGAGGGTATAAAAAGTGCTTAAATATTTTAAAATTAGGGAGTACTTTTAGTCCTTTTCCTTTGTGCCGATTTCGCCCACTTTCAATCCCAACCGATCTGTAACCATAAGACATATTTAGGGAAAATTTGAATCTCCTTGCTCATTTTGTTCGACCGCTATATTGCTTTCAACAGACGGACATGGCTAGATCGTCTTAAAATTTTACCACGAGCCTGAATATAAGTGCATATATACTTTATGGAGTCTCCGATGAATATTTTAAGGTGTTACAAACGGAATGGCAAAGTGAATATACCTCCATCCTGGAGTTGGAGGGTATAATAATGTAACATTTTAGATTTACTTACAGTTTTTTTAATATATGAATGAAGGAACAATTTTGTTCACATTATTGGGGTTTTGTAGCAATAATGCTATGTTCATCAGTTCGGAAGCTGTGCTACTTGCGGGTATACTTCAAATTTTAAACAAACGAGGACAATTCTGTGGACTTTTGGCAAAACAACTTCTCTCGAAATAAGACATTTTTGCAAGATTTTTATATTAAATATAAATTTATAAGACGCTTCTTTTGGTGTAATCCTTGCATTTCTACGCCATTTGGATAAAAATCTACAGTTCTTGGCAAATCAACTTCTTTTATTATATTTGGAAAAATATTTGATAAAATATCTTATCTGAAAGAGTTTAAAAATTTTCTAAAATTCAAGAAATAAAATTGTTATATCCTTTTGACAAAACATCTAAATTGTATTTAATATTTTTTGCATATATACATTTTGTTTTAACAAAACAACTTCTCTTCGAAGAAGTTGTTTTATCAAAACTGAAATTTAGAATATATATAACTTGCTTGAGACAAGATACATTTTTAAATGGTTTATAGAGAACATTAATTTTGACTAAACGACTTGTGTGAAAAGTAGTTCTTATGTGAAAACAAAAACTGATAAAAAGTAAAATATTGTTCCCATAGAAGTGTTTTTGTGGACTTGAAAATAAATATTTTGATCAAAAGAAGTTTGTTTTGGAGTTCATGCGTGGTATAAATTTGGCAGCCAACAACACGTTTAAGAAACACAAAAAAAAATTGTCACTCAAAGATAACTTTAGATGAGCAAAAACATATACATATGTATTTAAAACCTATTGGAATCTTGGAGACTATAGCAAACGACGTCTATTTCTTTCCCAAATGATTGTTATAGAGAACAAGAAAACTGGGACTCTTATAAAGGCTTCGAGACCACGAAACCGACAATATGTGTACAAATACCATTGCGAAAAAAATGGACAAAAGATTCGGGTATGTCATAAATGATTTCTAAAAATATATGCAGAAACAATCCATGCGATTAAAACAGTGAATTTACATAAAATAAAACAAATTTCTGGAGGACTTATACCAGATGATAGACGTGGAAAACATGATCCACCCCACAAACTGTCGATCGATAAATATAATGAAGTTATAGATCATATAAACAGCATTCCGAAGTACGAAAGCCACTACAGTCGTCGACATACAAATCAATTATATTTTGAACGTGGTCTTAACTTGTCAACATTGTACTCAAATACTCTGATTGCGTAGCGGAATCAAAATATAGAGATATATTTACTACCCTAGATATTAAGTTCAAGAAACCTCAGCCTGATCTGTGTAATACATGCGAACTCTTTAAATCCAAAACGACGAAGATGAAAAAAAATCGATTAAGTTACATCAAAAAATAAAACATCATGACGATGCAGATTTTTCGTATGAAAGCAAGAAAATAGATAAGGAACTCGCAATAAATAGCAAAAATATAAAAATGTTCACATTTGACTTACAACAATGTCTTCCAACTCCTTATTTACGTGCTGCTTTATTTTTTTACAAGAGACCATTGTGGACTTTTAACTTAACCGTGTATGATGGATCAACGAAAAAATCCTTGTGCTATATATGGAACGAAACCATTGCAAAGCGGGGTGCATACGATATTGGGTCTTGCATATTTAAATGTCTGTCGGATTTACCAAATTCAGTTCGCCATATTGTTTTATATAGTGATTCCTGTCCTTGTCAGAACCGCAACTCATATCTTTGTGCAATGTTTGAGAATGTTTTGGAAGATCACGCAAGTATTCAACTTATTGATCATAAATTTCTTGTCGTGGGTCATACGCATATTGAATGTGATACATGAGCAAATAGAAAAGAACATTCGCACGATTGGGCAAACTTAATATCGGCAACCAATAAAAATTATATTGTTCATGAATTAGGACAAGAGGATTTCTTCGATTTTCGTGCACTACTAAAGGACAAATATACATGGAGGTCACATAGAATATCAGATATAATTATACCTACATTCTTTTCAACACAATATTATTTTTTTAATCTTCTGATTTTTAGGTGAGAAGTTTGAGTGGAAAAACGTTCGGTGGCTGAGATACGAAAAAAGCAAGCTAGGAGTTTTGCAGTACAAATTTTCATTACACCCAGAAGAGTCATTTCAGATGCCAGATATAAACTCGCGTCGCCGTAAAGAACCATCTCCCCAATTGGCCACAAGCTACAATTCCCCTTTGCCTGTATCACAAAAAAGAAAGATTTATTAGATATGCTGTCATTAATTGGTACAAATTACCACCGTTTTTATCACAATATTAAGGCGGAAGGTGATATCCCCATTGAAGTTCACCCAGACCTTGACGAATATGAAGGCATTCAATAATATAATTATGCTTTTAAAATGTGTTGAGTTAGCGTTTTTATTTCCTTCCTTTTGAATACTTTTTTGTTAAACTTAAAATATGTTTTCCCTACAAAAAAGTATAATTTTGTACCAATATTGTCTAATTGAATTCAAGTATTTATGTTACATTAAATATAATAATATTTTTGAAAATAACCTATTTCGACTTTTTTTATTAGTTCCATTTTAACAGAAAACCTTGCCTTGAGATAAGCGCAAAATATGAATCAAGTTTTTGTTTAAAACCATTTTCACAAAACATATTGTGTAATGTAAGTTAATTTTTTTGTTGAAAACAATTTCAACAAAACATCCTATCTTTTTATTCTTAATTTTTCTGCAAATCTGTTGGCATTAGAATAGAAATATTGATATCTTCACTTCAATTTAGTTTTTAAATTTAATACTACACTTTCACCTTTTTACCAAATATTTCAAAATCAAAGTTGTTAGATATTTTAACAGTTTTTTCGTTCTCCTGTAAAATTGTAGTTTTTGAAAGAGGTTGTTTTGTCAAAAGGCCACAGAATTGTTTACGAATATTACACCATTGAAGTCATTGTGGTCTGCAAAACAAATGTTTACATTTATTTTACCGATATTTCGCATACCAACAGCTTATTTGTTTCATTGATTCTGATACTGGTAATACAAAACAGAGATAGCATGTACTCGCTCTTTGTCTGTTAACTTGTAGAGAGGCCGAGCTATGCCACCGAACAGCAATAACATTTGCTTTTCTAAAGCACAATTGTTTGTCGCTATTCAAATATATTTAAAAAAATAGCAACCAACCAAATAAAGAGTGATTTTTTTGAGGTTAGGATTTTCATGCATTAGTATTTGACAGATCACGTGGGATTTCAGACATGGTGTCAAAGAGAAAGATGCTCAGTATGCTTTGACATTTCATCATGAATAGACTTACTAACGAGCAACGCTTGCAAATCATTGAATTTTATTACCAAAATCAGTGTTCGGTTCGAAATGTGTTTCGCGCTTTACGTCCGATTTATGGTCTACATAATCGACCAAGTGAGCAAACAATTAATGCGATTGTGACCAAGTTTCGCACTCAGTTTACTTTATTGGACATTAAACCAACCACACGAATGCGTACAGTGCGTACAGAAGAGAATATTGCGTCTGTTTCTGAGAGTGTTGCTGAAGACCGTGAAATGTCGATTCGTCGTCGTTCGCAGCAATTGGGTTTGTGTTATTCGACCACATGGAAGATTTTACGCAAAGATCTTGGTGTAAAACCGTATAAAATACAGCTCGTGCAAGAACTGAAGCCAAACAATCTGCCACAACGTCGAATTTTCAGTGAATGGGCCCTAGAAAAGTTGGCAGAAAATCCGCTTTTTTATCGACAAATTTTGTTCAGCGATGAGGCTCATTTCTGGTTGAATGGCTACGTAAATAAACAAAATTGCCGCATTTGGAGTGAAGAGCAACCAGAAGCCGTTCAAGAACTGCCCATGCATCCCGAAAAATGCACTGTTTGGTGTGGTTTGTACGCTGGTGGAATCATTGGACCGTATTTTTTCAAAGATGCTGTTGGACGCAACGTTACGGTGAATGGCGATCGCTATCGTTCGATGCTAACAAACTTTTTGTTGCCAAAAATGGAAGAACTGAACTTGGTTGACATGTGGTTTCAACAAGATGGCGCTACATGCCACACAGCTCGCGATTCTATGGCCATTTTGAGGGAAAACTTCGGAGAACAATTCATCTCAAGAAATGGACCGGTAAGTTGGCCACCAAGATCATGCGATTTGACGCCTTTAGTCTATTTTTTGTGGGGCTACGTCAAGTCTAAAGTCTACAGAAATAAGCCAGCAACTATTCCAGCTTTGGAAGACAACATTTCCGAAGAAATTCGGGCTATTCCGGCCGAAATGCTCGAAAAAGTTGCCCAAAATTGGACTTTCCGAATGGACCACCTAAGACGCAGCCGCGGTCAACATTTAAATGAAATTATCTTCAAAAAGTAAATGTCATGGACCAATCTAACGTTTCAAATAAAGAACCGATGAGATTTTGCAAATTTTATGCGTTTTTTTTTTAAAAAAAGTTATCAAGCTCTTAAAAAATCACCCTTTATATACATTTCATTTTCGTGTATATATTCGAATTGCCTGTTCAAATGACAAAACTAAAGAATTTGTATACATAAAAGTGTAGCTGACACTTTTTTCATCTATATATATAAAAATGAATCTGTGTTTGTAAGTTTGTGGGTTTGTTTGTTTGTTTGTTTGTTTGTTTGTTTGTTCTTTATAGCTGACTAAACTACTGGACCGTTCTTCTTGAAATTTTCACAGTATGTTCATGTTGAACCGGTGGTGAAAATAGGCTATATAAATTTTTGATATTTTCAGTGGGCGTGGCACCTCCCACACAAATTGGGGATTTATTCGTTTTTTATAAATTAGAATATTCGGAGTACTGTTGCAGCTAGAGTCTTGAATTTTTGTGAAAGTCCACTAATTGTTAGTCTGCACAGTTTTGCCAAAAATGGGCGGGATTGGACAAATGGGCGTGGCACCTCCCATACGAAATTAAAACCTATTATTGAATATTGTCAGTTCTATGACACCTAGAGCGCTGAAATTTTGGGTAAGTGCATATAGCATCAATTTGCGTAGTTGTGCCAAAAATGGGAGGTATTGGAAAAGTGGGCGTGGCACCTCCCACACAAAGTTAAAAGCTATTATTGAATATTGTCAGTTCTATGACACCTAGAGTGCTGAAATTTTATGTAAGTGCATCTAGCATCAATGTGCGTAGTTGTGCCAAAAATGGGCGGGATTGGACAAATGGGCGTGGCACCTCCCACACAAAGTTAAAACCTATTATTGAATATTGTCAGTTCTATGACACCTAGAGTGCTGAAATTTTATGTAAGTGCATCTAGCATCAATGTGCGTAGTTGTGCCAAAAATGGGCGGGATTGAACAAATGGGCGTGGCACCTCCCATACGAAGTTAAAACTTATTATTGAATATTGTCAGTTCTATGACACCTAGAGAGCTGAAATTTTGTGTAAGTGCACATAGCATCAATGTGCGTAGTTGTGCCAAAAATGGGCGGGATTGGACAAATGGGCGTGGCACCTCCCACACAAAGTTAAAACCTATTATTGAATATTGTCAGTTCTATGACACCTAGAGTGCTGAAATTTTGTGTAAGTGCATATAGCATCAATTTTCGTAGTTGTGCCAAAAATGTGCCAAAAATGGGAAAAGTGGGCGTGGCACCTCCCACACGAAGTTAAAACCTATTATTGAATATTGTCAGTTCTATGACACGTAGAGTGCTGAAATTTTATGTAAGTGCACATAGCATCAATGTGCGTAGTTGTGCCAAAAATGGGCGGGATTGGACAAATGGGCGTGGCACCTCCCATACGAAGTTAAAACCTATTATTAAAAATTGTCAGTTATATGACAGCTATAGCGCTGAAATTTTATGTAAGTGCATCTAACTTTAATGTGCGTAGTTGTGCTAAAAATGAGCGGAATTGGAAAAGTGGGCGTGGTACCTCCCACACAAAGTTAAAACCTATTATTGAATATTGTCAATTCAATGACACCTATAGTGCTGAAATTTTGTGTAAGTGCAGTTGTCATAAATGTTCGTAGTTGTGCCAAAATGGGCAGTATTGGAAAAGTGTGTGTGGCACCACCCATACAAAGTTATAACCCATTTTCGAATATATTCAGTTCTATTACATATACAATTCTGAAATCTGAAATCTAGCATCAATATGGGTAGTTGTGTCAAAAATTTGCAGTATTGGAAAAGTGGGCGTGCTACCTCACATACAAACTTAAAACATATTATTGAATATATTCAGTTTTATAACAGCTACAATACTGAATTTTTTGTAAGTGCATCTAGCATAAACCTTCGTAGTTGTACCAACAATGGGCGGTAGTGGGATAGTGGGCGTGGTACTTCACATACGAAGTTAAAACCTATTATTGAATGTTATCAGTTCTATAAAACTAGATTGCTGAAAAAATTTCTGAATAGATCCATCGTAAATAGTTGTGCAAATATGGGCGGAAAGTGGGCGTGGCCCTTCCCATATGAAATTGAACCCGGTTTTAGAATATATTCGATACCGAGATGGGCGGAAAGTATCCGTGACCCTTCCCATACGAAATTAAAACCTGTTTTAGAGTATATTCGACACCGAGATTCCTATATTGTTATATAAATGGGCGGGATTTGAAAGATGTGGAATTTTTGATTTGAATTTTGTAAAATTACACGTTTTCTTTGGATTTTTTTAGCAAAGAAAGATTAAAAAAAAAAGAAATATCGCCAAAAGCCGACTTAAGTTAAGAAAACGGAAATAATATTAATTTTTTAATTTTTGTGTTGTTTAATTAGTGAACAATTTGATTGACTTTCTATGTGTTTTGAATGTAGTACATTCGAATTCCAGCTATTCGATTAAGTAAGTTCTTCTTACGTAGGAAGCTTTTTGTTTTGTTAATGGAAATGAGGAGAATCACACTCAACCTAAAATCAATTTGATTTTTGACATTTCTTCCTTTATTCGCCGTACTTCGCCGTACTTCCATGGAACATATCCACTTCTTTTGTATCTCAGGGAAATACCTTGATTATAAGTTGTACATATAATACCGATCACAAGATAAAACAATATGATTTTTATTTCCGTTTGTTTTTCTGCATGGCGAAGCGGGCGGGGGTTCAGCTAGTATATGATAAAACAAAATGTTTCCAAGAACTTTTAATTTTTTGGTCTTGGTGGACCTTTCTGCGGAAGTGCCCATATACATTTTTATTCGTTTCGAAAATTAATATAAATAATAATATATAAAATAAAACGATTAGAATACATCTCGGATTGTTAGTAAAATATTTATTAAGTGTCATATCATAACAATAAACGTTTTTAAAATTATTATCATATGTAGTTCTTTTCGATTTTTTTAAACTGAACATCAGAAACCTGTGGAACATAGATGTGTTCTTTATGTAGCTTTACAGGATTTATTTTTCTTATGCTTTTTGTGTTCTATTCCATTTATCATCCACTAATACATTAAACTTTTCTTTTTGTATTACCACGAGGACTCCCGATCGAGAGGCGGGCGTTGATCTCATCCACTTTGGCCATATTTTAATGGCGTACGAACGTATGCAGTAGTTCGAATATACGTCCGGATTCGACGTAGTCGATTTTTGGCTAAATTTGACGTACATATATACAATAATAGTTCGGGAAATTTCTTATTGTAATATACGTTTTTGGTATTTTCTTCTCTGTTACTCTATATACTTCCCTTTACAGATTGAAGGATTTGAAAGCCTTTTTCATAGAAGTGACTTTTTTGTATTGTATTTTGTATTGCGTTTTTGGTGCATGTATATCATCTATCTTTTTACCTTCTTAATTTTCATTTTCTGTTGTAGTATGTTCATAATACATTTTTTTAAGATATTTAGCAATATTTATCGCATCGAGGATTCGAGCCACTCCCAATAAATATTCACAACGCTTATATTTTGGACAAAAAAAAATTTTTCAGAAAAGTTCGCTGCAGTTCAGTCCTTAAAATGAAATGCAATATCTTTATAAATAATTAATTTTGTTTTCTTCTGAGTGAGTTACACGAAAAGATTCCGTTAAATATTAATCTACCGAATGAATTTGGATATGAGCAATAAATTTAGAAATTGCTGCATTTATTATTGACCAACTAAAATCAATCCAGACCCGTTTTTCCGGAGGCCACTTAATTTTATTTTTAGGCAAAATTCTTTAACATTTTCCAAAAACCGATCGATATCGCCTGTGTAGTGGCTGCTTAAAAAATTGGAACGCACATGCAAAGTCATGCTATATAAAAACGCGTTTTGAGTCATTATCACATTGACTTATGAGTTCCTTCTAATACTATTATGTTCCTGCTATATTTTATAATACTGCTAATCATAGACAACTGCTAACTCGTTGAATGTGGTTCTTCCATCCTTTATCGTATCGCATTAAATAAATATGAATAAAAAAGATTTTTTGATCTGTTCAACGACGCTCACTTTTGCTCACTTCTGATCTTCCTACACACTTCGTTTGTTGGAACATCTAGAACTGCATTCTCCTCGAGCTCTAAATTATACTAATATATTGTCTCTCCAAACAGCTGGGAATTCATTACACATTCCATATTTTGCAACTTCTATTCTTGCTCCTCTATATGGGTGATTTTCAAATTTTTTCTTTGAGTGTTGGAGTGTTTTAGTTCCACCTGTGAAAGGAAATATTAATGAAACATGGACGTTTTGCTAAATATACTTGATCGTTTCCATTTTGTTCAAATTGTAGATTTTATGCATTTTATCTGTTTTGTTCTCAGTATTATCTTCGGAGTATTTTGTCAATTGGCAGATTTTAGTTGATTTTTTTATAATATTATACTCATCTAGAAGTTCATTTGTATTGCTGGTTATATCTATAAGTTTGCCATTTTCGTTTTGAGTTGAACTTTTTTAACAGAATTGAAAAAGCAACCACTACGAATAGTTTATTCGTTATTAAACTCTTCCACAAATACTGTTGAGCTGATGATTTCTTCACACATTAAGTTCAATTTATTTTCTTTGCATTCGTGGTACACATGTATGACTGCCTTTGGTATAATTTTTACACCAGGATTCAAAATGTCTTTCGACATTTCCAAATTTGTAGTTGATGTTTATTCTAAACTAGCTGAACCCCCGCCCGCTTCGCCAGGCAGAAAAACAAACGGAAATAAAAATCATATTGTTTTATCTTGTGATCGGTATTATATGTACAACTTATAATCAAGGTATTTCCCTGAGATACAAAAGAAGTGGATATGTTCCATGGAAGTACGGCGAAGTACGGCGAATAAAGGAAGAAATGTCAAAAATCAAATTGATTTTAGGTTGAGTGTGATTCTCCTCATTTCCATTAACAAAACAAAAAGCTTCCTACGTAAGAAGAACTTACTTAATCGAATAGCTGGAATTCGAATGTACTACATTCAAAACACATAGAAAGTCAATCAAATTGTTCACTAATTAAACAACACAAAAATTAAAAAATTAATATTATTTCCGTTTTCTTAACTTAAGTCGGCTTTTGGCGATATTTCTTTTTTTTTAATCTTTCTTTGCTAAAAAAATCCAAAGAAAACGTGTAATTTTACAAAATTCAAATCAAAAATTCCACATCTTTCAAATCCCGCCCATTTATATAACAATATAGGAATCTCGGTGTCGAATATACTCTAAAACAGGTTTTAATTTCGTATGGGAAGGGTCACGGATACTTTCCGCCCATCTCGGTATCGAATATATTCTAAAACCGGGTTCAATTTCATATGGGAAGGGCCACGCCCACTTTCCGCCCATATTTGCACAACTATTTACGATGGATCTATTCAGAAATTTTTTCAGCAATCTAGTTTTATAGAACTGATAACATTCAATAATAGGTTTTAACTTCGTATGTGAAGTACCACGCCCACTATCCCACTACCGCCCATTGTTGGTACAACTACGAAGGTTTATGCTAGATGCACTTACAAAAAATTCAGTATTGTAGCTGTTATAAAACTGAATATATTCAATAATATGTTTTAAGTTTGTATGTGAGGTAGCACGCCCACTTTTCCAATACTGCAAATTTTTGACACAACTACCCATATTGATGCTAGATTTCAGATTTCAGAATTGTATATGTAATAGAACTGAATATATTCGAAAATGGGTTATAACTTTGTATGGGTGGTGCCACACACACTTTTCCAATACTGCCCATTTTGGCACAACTACGAACATTTATGACAACTGCACTTACACAAAATTTCAGCACTATAGGTGTCATTGAATTGACAATATTCAATAATAGGTTTTAACTTTGTGTGGGAGGTACCACGCCCACTTTTCCAATTCCGCTCATTTTTAGCACAACTACGCACATTAAAGTTAGATGCACTTACATAAAATTTCAGCGCTATAGCTGTCATATAACTGACAATTTTTAATAATAGGTTTTAACTTCGTATGGGAGGTGCCACGCCCATTTGTCCAATCCCGCCCATTTTTGGCACAACTACGCACATTAATGCTATGTGCACTTACATAAAATTTCAGCACTCTACGTGTCATAGAACTGACAATATTCAATAATAGGTTTTAACTTCGTGTGGGAGGTGCCACGCCCACTTTTCCCATTTTTGGCACATTTTTGGCACAACTACGAAAATTGATGCTATATGCACTTACACAAAATTTCAGCACTCTAGGTGTCATAGAACTGACAATATTCAATAATAGGTTTTAACTTTGTGTGGGAGGTGCCACGCCCATTTGTCCAATCCCGCCCATTTTTGGCACAACTACGCACATTGATGCTATGTGCACTTACACAAAATTTCAGCTCTCTAGGTGTCATAGAACTGACAATATTCAATAATAAGTTTTAACTTCGTATGGGAGGTGCCACGCCCATTTGTTCAATCCCGCCCATTTTTGGCACAACTACGCACATTGATGCTAGATGCACTTACATAAAATTTCAGCACTCTAGGTGTCATAGAACTGACAATATTCAATAATAGGTTTTAACTTTGTGTGGGAGGTGCCACGCCCATTTGTCCAATCCCGCCCATTTTTGGCACAACTACGCACATTGATGCTAGATGCACTTACATAAAATTTCAGCACTCTAGGTGTCATAGAACTGACAATATTCAATAATAGCTTTTAACTTTGTGTGGGAGGTGCCACGCCCACTTTTCCAATACCTCCCATTTTTGGCACAACTACGCAAATTGATGCTATATGCACTTACCCAAAATTTCAGCGCTCTAGGTGTCATAGAACTGACAATATTCAATAATAGGTTTTAATTTCGTATGGGAGGTGCCACGCCCATTTGTCCAATCCCGCCCATTTTTGGCAAAACTGTGCAGACTAACAATTAGTGGACTTTCACAAAAATTCAAGACTCTAGCTGCAACAGTACTCCGAATATTCTAATTTATAAAAAACGAATAAATCCCCAATTTGTGTGGGAGGTGCCACGCCCACTGAAAATATCAAAAATTTATATAGCCTATTTTCACCACCGGTTCAACATGAACATACTGTGAAAATTTCAAGAAGAACGGTCCAGTAGTTTAGTCAGCTATAAAGAACAAACAAACAAACAAACAAACAAACAAACAAACCCACAAACTTACAAACACAGATTCATTTTTATATATATAGATTCATTGGGAAACAGCCAAATTTAAATACTGTAAAACAATTTTCATTTATTCATAACACATTTCGAGATATTCGCTTACAAAGGCGCGCAAGTGCATCTTTTCTCATTTCGGTATTTCTATTGCATGTTTTGTTTTGATAAGAGTTCCGAAAGAGAGGAATTATGTAATTACCTTTGGTCTCTTAAATCTTTCTGAGGGTATAAAGAGCAAAAAAAAGTCATAAGAAACAATGTGATTGAAAATAACGGTAAATTTTTGATTTGAATTATCGCTTATTTCAATGTCACGTTGGACATTGAAAAACAAATTTGTTATTAGTGCGTCGAAAGTTCAAGCAGAAAGTCCATCAAATTTTGGGTGCAAACAGAGATTTTTATACGTTTAAAATAAATAAAAAAATACTGGAAAATAAGAAGATTTGTGAACTTGGTACTTGTTTGAAATTGGTCACGTGCGACATGGTAAGTGTGAAGTTAAAAAATTTTAAAATTGTTTTCTTACGAAAATGATTTATTTATGTAAAAACATAATTTTATATTATTTAAACCTAGATGAGCAAAAACGACGGCGGCAAAAATAAAGAGAGATGCAAACGGTCGAGAGTATATTTGAAAGTATATCAAATAAAATTACAAAACAATAAATTAAAAAATAAGGAAAGAAGTCAGAATGTTAGGCAAAAGTGGAAAACATTGGCTGAAGGAAATAATGAAATGATGGAAGAGAAAAGGCTGAATGACCGCTTACGTAAGAAAAAAAGTCGGAAGAAGATCGCAGAAATGCTAAGGGGAGAGCAAACACAAAACGAGTCTTACAAATGCAAGCAAACTTTGGCAAAAGCTGTAAAGAAAGTGGAGGACGCGTTGCCAAAAAACATGCTTAAAAAATTAAAGGTGCTTGAAGTTTTGTTTAAAAAATTTGAGCAACCGGTACAAACAACAAAAAACAAAACAAAAATTCACTGCCAGAAAGTACAATTGATTCCATCAAGCGATTTTATATAAACGATAGCGTTAGTGTGCAAGCTTCGGGAAAGAAGGACACAATTTTGTTTGAAGGTAAAGTAATTGCTAAACGCTTTATGATAATGACAGTGTCCGAATCATATGAGGTATATAAAAAAGACTACCCGAACGAAGCAGTAGGTAAAACCGTATTTTTTAGGATGCGGCCCAGTCATGTGCAATTAGTAAATAAAGTGCCACACAATATGTGTGTTTGCATGTACCATGCTAATTTCGGATATTTGTTGAAAAGCTGCGCGAAAATTATACCTTCATTTCCCAGCAATTTTGAAAGCTTTCTTAAATCTGTTTGCTGCAATATTCATAATGAAAATTGCATGACAAGCAATTGCAAGAAGTGCTTAATGGATTTAAAATATCAATTTACTCCTCTAGCATATTTAGAAAATATGGAAGATGAAGTAAACTGGCTGCACTAGCGAAAAGTAGATAACACTAGTCAACAAATTGAAAAAAATTTCATGTACTCGGGATGCGATAATTTTTTCTGTGTAGATAACCTTGACATGAGCTCGAAAAACGCAATAAAAAATTTTTTTTTCGTTTGGTTTTTTTTTTATTATTTTTTTTTTAAATTTTAAAAATTTTTTTTGGTTAATTTGTTTCGTCCGGCATAACTCGGGAACCACTAGCCCGATTTAATTGAATTAAATTTTAAAAAATTTAAAATTACAATTCCCTTAATCTGTTCATATATTGTTTTCCTATACAAGCAACAGTTTCCAAGTTAAAAATGAATATATAAAGGAAAAAACTTATTTTTTGCCTAAAAATTTAAAATTTTTTTTTTTAAAAAATCCATAAAAAATCCAAAATGAAAAAAAATGTCAAATCTTATTACTTTTACGTAAAGTCACATAACCTATGAGCAAAATGAGACAAAGATCATGAAAATCGATGCACGCGTTTCGCTTTTATTCGCAATTGAGTAAAGGTATGAATTTCAAAAATTTAAAAAATTTTTTTTTGGTTAATTTGTTTCGTCCGGCATAACTCGGGAACCACTAGCCCGATTTAATTGAATTAAATTTTAAAAAATTTAAAATTACAATTCCCTTAATCTGTTCATATATTGTTTTCCTATACAAGCAACAGTTTCCAAGTTAAAAATGAATATATAAAGGAAAAAACTTATTTTTTGCCTAAAGATTTAAATTTTTTTTTTTTTAAATCCATAAAAAATCCAAAATGAAAAAAAATGTCAAATCTTATTACTTTTACGTAAAGTCACATAACCTATGAGCAAAATGAGACAAAGATCATGAAAATCGATGCACGCGTTTCGCTTTTATTCGCAATTGAGTAAAGGTATGAATTTCAAAAATTTGCTCGACATATGCACAACTTTGTCTATGGTAAGGTTTTTTCTTTTTTATTACAAAAAAAATTAAAATTTTTGGGTGACAAAAATATATGACTTCAAATTAAAAAACAATTCGATATATGTACAAGAAATTATCCTAAGGATATCAACATTAATTAATTATAAAAAAGTTTAAAAAAAAAAATATCTAAACACAATAATAAAAACCTTCAAATTAAAAAATACTTATGTGCTTTTGTCTTTCTTTTATATTGTTGTGGGTCTGTTTCTCTTATCAGGAACCAGATATAGTCCCCCATCATAGCTTCGTTCCAAAATCCTTGGTATCGGTGCTCAATTTCTTTCATTTGATGATGAAAACGCTCACCATGCTCGTCACTCACAACGCCCAGGTTGTCCGGAAAGAAGTCCAAGTGCGAGTGTAGAAAATGTATCTTAAGCGACATATTTGCTCTAATTTTTTTATAATTTTGGAGTAGTTGTTCGACGATCTCTCTGTAATTTGAGCTTTTGTTGTTTCCAAGAAATCCGGAAACAATTTGCCGAAATGAGTTCCAAGCTGCAGCTTCATTTGGTGATAAAATGTGCTCAAACTGTTGGTCTTGCAACAACTTTTTAATTTGCGGACCGTCGAAAACGCCTTCCTTAATCTTTGCCGATGAAAGGTGAGGAAAAATGGTTTTTAAATAGGCGAACGCTTCGCCATCTTTTTTGATAGCTTTCACGAAGTTTTTTAAGAGTACCCGAGTTCACCAAATAATCCGGGAATGTCCTTACAAAAACAGATGTTGTCTTTTTTTGTGTAGTACCTTGCGTATGGTTCATGACGCTTCCTGTAGATTGTTGTCACCACACCAGGAGCCAAGAAACCGAACTGTTGCATGCGCGATGCATGCAACTCTGCATCTTCCTTGGAGAGTTTCAATTCTCTAACCCAATCGTTCAGTTCTGCTTGGGAACATAAGCGTTGACCTCCATGCAATGTATATGTTGACTCGCATTCTGATGTGGTTTCTACTGTCTCCGGATCTGATGTTGGATGTATCGCCTCATTATTAGATGCCCATCTTGAAACGGACGGTTGCGGGTCCACTGGTTCTTCGCAAAATGGCACTGGAAAATTCACTGTTGAAACAGCAGCGTAAGTCCATCGTATATTTTTTCAGAAGTAGCAATCTGTTACATGGCAAAGCGGAGCTCTCCAAAGCATTGGCATGATGATTCTCGGCTGTCGTCTGAAAGAATTTCAATAATAAGTTATATATGTTCTTGAATTTCGTAATCTACACTTACCTTGAGTCAGCTAGCTGTACGTAGCACCTTGGACATAGAGCACTTGGTGTCCACCGCTCATCTATGTTTGAGACCTTTAAATTGAAGCTCTCTTCAAATGAATCTCTCAATTTAGGTGAAAAACAACGCTTGTTTTTTTCAGAAACGTATTCTCCGCACATGTAACAAAAATTACTTGGATTGGTATTGCATTCAAATCCTCGCGAACGTTTGCTCATTTTAACTATCGCGTTCGTCGACACTTGTTGAATGAGTAAAATCGATCAATGAAGACCTATTTATACTGTGTATTGTTTAGTATTTTACTGACAGGTACTTATAAATGGGTGTATATTTTTTTACGGTGGCTACATACCTGTTTCACCATGTGTGAGTCTTAAATTTTCCGAATAATGACCACCCTTAAATGTGGGTTGCATTTCTGTAAAAAAATCATACAGGTAGCCAACGGAAAACCCAAATAATTAAAAAAGTCCCCTTTCCTTTTTTCCTTTTAATTGTTCACGCACATTTATTAGCGTTTATTACTTTGCTTACGCAATCATAAAAATTAAATAACCCTTTGTTTATTCCGTTTTGTTAATTCTGAGAATCAAAAAAAAAGAAAAAACCTTACCATAGACAAAGTTGTGCATATGTCGAGCAAATTTTTGAAATTCATACCTTTACTCAATTGCGAATAAAAGCGAAACGCGTGCATCGATTTTCATGATCTTTGTCTCATTTTGCTCATAGGTTATGTGACTTTACGTAAAAGTAATAAGATTTGACATTTTTTTTTCATTTTGGATTTTTTATGGATTTCTTAAAAAAAAAATTTTAAATTTTTAGGCAAAAAATAAGTTTTTTCCTTTATATATTCATTTTTAACTTGGAAACTGTTGCTTGTATAGGAAAACAATATATGAACAGATTAAGGGAATTGTAATTTTAATTTTTTTAAAATTTAATTCAATTAAATCGGGCTAGTGGTTCCCGAGTTATGCCGGACGAAACAAATTAACCAAAAAAAAATTTTTTAAATTTTTGAAATTCATACTTTTACTCAATTGCGAATAAAAGCGAAACGCTTGCATCGATTTTCATGATCTTTGTCTCATTTTGCTCATAGGTTATGTGACTTTACGTAAAAGTAATAAGATTTGACATTTTTTTTCATTTTGGATTTTTTATGGATTTTTTAAAAAAAAAAATTTTAAATTTTTAGGCAAAAAATAAGTTTTTTCCTTTATATATTCATTTTTAACTTGGAAACTGTTGCTTGTATAGGAAAACAATATATGAACAGATTAAGGGAATTGTAATTTTAAATTTTTTAAAATTTAATTCAATTAAATCGGGCTAGTGGTTCCCGAGTTATGCCGGACGAAACAAATTAACCAAAAAAAAATTTTTAAAATTTAAAAAAAAAATAATAAAAAAAAACCAAACGAAAAAAAAAAATTTTATTGCGTTTTTCGAGCTCATGTCAAGGTTATCTACACAGAAAAAATTATCGCATCCCGAGTACATTTTGACTGTTGACTAGTGTAATCAAATAGCTCTCACCAACACCGTTGCAACATTTTCTGACCTAATACTTGACGTGGAAAGAAAATTACCCGCATTTAAAAAGCATTTTTTTGTGAAAAGAGCTCAACAAAAGTATTTTGAAGAAACAGAAATCAACTTAAAGTCTACTGAACTAGCCATACAAATAGATTTTGCTGAAAATTATAGGCTAACAAATCAAAATGGGATCCAAAGTGCTCATTTCAGCTATCGTCAGGTAACCATTTTTACTTGTGTAGCTTGGATGGCAGGAGCTACAAAGTCGTTTGCTATAATAAGTGATAAGCTAACGCACAACAAACATGACGTCTTTATTTTTTTGATAAATCTCTTAATTGAAATTAAAAAATCTATTGGATGTCTTTCAAAAATATTTATTTTTTCTGATGGGAGCTGCTCTCAGTTTAAAAATAAGTTTATATTAACAAGCCTAGTTGATTTTATAAAACAATTAGGATGTTCTTCAGTAGAGTGGAATTTCTTTGCAAGTTCACATGGAAAGGGAGCCGTCGATGGAGTAGGAGCAGTTATCAAAAGAAAAGTTTGGCAGATAACGAAATCCAAAAAAATTGTATACCCGATGCATTGTTATTTTATCAATGTGCTCAAAATAACATAAATGAGCTTAAAATGTATTTTATTCCATCTGAGCAGATGAAAAGCTTTCCCAGTTATATAAGTTAGAAGAAAAATGGAAAGAAGTAAAAAGTATTCCTGGAATATCCCAGTTGCACTTCTTTTGTTGTGAAGGACAAGAAGTAAAAGCAGCTAGGACTGCATATTCTACACAAAAGACTGTGGTTGATATTCCCGATACTATTTTCATTTAAATAATATGTAGTATATTTTTGTTAAATTTGTTTGTTAATATAACGTGAAAATAAATATATTGAATACTTAAACATTTGATTTAAAAACATTTAAGCAAGTTTTTATACCCTCCACCTCCAGGATGGGGGTATACTAACTTTGTCATTCCGTTTGTAACACCTTGAAATATCGACCTGAGACCCTATAAAGTATATATATTCTTGATCGTCATAAAATTCTAAGACGATCTAGCCATGTCCGTCCGTCCGTCTGTCCGTCTGTTGAAAGCACGCTAGCATCTAAACGAAAGGAGCTAGAACGTTCAAATTTTCCATACATGCGTCTTATAGTCGTAGATCGGTTGGGATTGAAATGGGGCGAAATCGGCCCAAAGGGAAAAATTTTTCCCTCACAAGGACTAAAAATACCCATAATAATCCCTAATATTTAAGCAAGTTTTTTGGATATGACTGTTCATATTTTCTTGATATTTGGTATGCGCATTCCCCTTATAGCAAAATCGTGCACCATAAAGTGATTCTTATTTGTAGGGGGTGAAATGGGGTAAAAAAGGGATAAAAATGGTACTTATTAAACGACAACAGCTAGAAACACGAAATTTGGTGTGTGCATTCCTCTAATTGAGTAGATAAATAATATAAAAGTATTTTTTCCAAATTCGTACTTTTAAGGGGTAAAATGGGAATAGAGGGATAAAAATGGTACCAACCAAACGGCTGTACCTAGAATAATGAAATTCGGTGTATACGTTCCTCTGTTTGCATAGATAAGTAAAATACACGGATTTTTTCAAAATTCGTACTTTTTGGGGTTAAAATGAAAAAGGGGATAAAAATAGTACCAATCTAATGACCGCAGCTAGAGTCATGAAATTCGGAGTATAGATTCCTCTGAGTGTGTAGACACGGAAAATAAACTGATTTTTCGAAATTCGTACTTTTTGGGGTTAAAATGAAAAAGGGGATAAAAATAGTACCAATCAAATGACCGCAGCTAGAGTCATGAAATTCGGAGTATACATTCCTCCGACTGCGTAGACACGGAAAATAGACGAATTTTTCGTAATTAGTACTTTCAAGGGATACAATGGTACAGAGGAATAAAAATAGTACCAACTAAACGACTACAGCTAGAATGATGCATTTCTAATTGCGTAGAAACGTCAAGGGGGTAAAAATGGTACCAACCAAATGGGCGCATCTGGAATCATGGAATTCGGTGTATACATTCCTCTGACTGCATAGACACGAAAAATAAACAGTTTTTTTACAAATTCGTACTTTTTCTTTTACGGAAAAAATTTGGTTGAATCATGAAGTTAGGTTATTTTGCACTATGTACGTCTGATAATGGATTTTTAAAATCTGTACTTTTGGAATTAAAATAGAATGGAAATATAACTAACTTGAGCACCCACTATCTACCAATATTTATGGCTTTGAAAATATTTTTGAAAATATAAATATAACAATATTTATTTTTTGAATTCACGTATAAGGTAATGCTACCAATCATTACCTTATAAGCGTGGTTTGAAATAATTAAAATATTATATTTATTTATAAAGTTATTTTTTCAATATTTGTATGAGTTTTGGTTTGCCTATATTAAAAAAATTATATTTTCCTGTAATATTACTGCACTTCTACGAAAACCGACAACCTCTGTGGAATGCAATCCATGGTTGAGGGTATATAAAGTTCGGCCCGGCCGAACTTAACGCCTTTTTTACTTGTTTTATATAGTTTTGTAAGAATAGCCACAGAAATAACATAACCACCATGATGGAAAAATATGTCACGTGCGACATGTCACGTTCGACCAGGCTTAAAATCAAATTACAATAAAAGTATTAATAATAAATGTCACCATGCCATTTGTAAATAAATTTGCATTCTATTAAATATAGAAGCAAAATGGTCTTGAGCCAGGACAATATCCCAGTTCAAATCAAGTATTAATAATTTTTGGATAAAATCAAAACCATTTTTAAGAGACATCAGTGCACAACATTTTAAAATTAGTAGCATTGAAATACCGCTACAGGTTTCGCTAAAATCGACGTTTGAATTGTTCGCCACGAAAACCACTTCTGTTTTTGTCACGTTCGAATGCCTTCGTTTTTTGCAATTATCTTGAAAACGAAAAATTACACAAAATCAACATTGGTACCATTTATACTGCTAATTAAGAGCTATAAGTTAAGCATATGGTCCAAATAAATATCCGTTTTATTTAGTGTTTTTTCTCATTTTTAATGTGTACGATGGTCACGTTCGACATCATGGAAATGCCCATATGTACTTGCAACAGAGGAAGGCAAAACGTACTTCCATAATGAAAAGAGTAATAGTGTTCCAATTTACAACAATAATCATTTCACTGTTGTATTTTTAAATATTAAAAATAAAAAAGTGATATATTTAAAACTTTTAAAATAAAAAACGTCAAAATAAAAAGATACAAATATCCACGATATCCAAAGAGACGGTTACAATTGCGTAGCACACATTTATATATTACATACTTAATATATTCATCAAATATTGTAATTCAAAAACTGATAATGTGCTCGTGTAATAAATATTCTACTTAAATGTTTCTTCGTAATATATCAATGTTAGGAAATGCAATATTATTTCTTTAGTATATTCTTTGCTAGTATTCATTTTTGTTTGGCTTATTATACCCTCCACCTACAGGATGGGGGTATACTAACTTTGTCATTCCGTTTGTAACATCTTGAAATATCGACCTGAGACCCTATAAAGTATATATATTCTTGATCGTCATAAAATTCTAAGACGATCTAGCCATGTCCGTCTGTCCGTCTGTTGAAAGCACGCTAGCATCTAAACGAGAGGAGCTAGAACGTTCAAATTTTCCATAAATGCGTCTTATAGTCGTAGATCGGTTGGGATTGAAACGGGGCGAAATCGGCCCAAAGGGAAAAATAATCCCTAATTTTTAGCGTATTTAAGCATGTTTTTTGAATATGTCTGTTTATATTTGCTTGATATTTGGTATGCGCATTCCCCTTATAGAAAAAACGTGCATTTGTAGGGGGTGAAATGGGGCAAAAAAGGGATAAAAATGGTACTTATTAAACGACAACAGCTAGAAACACGAAATTCGGTGTGTGCATTCCTCTAATTGAGTAGATAAATAATATAAAAGTATTTTTTCCAAATTCGTACTTTTAAGGGGTAAAATGGGAATAGAGGGATAAAAATGGTACCAACCAAACGGCTGTACCTAGAATAATGAAATTCGGTGAATAAGTTCCTCTGTTTGCATATATAAGTAAAATACACGGATTTTTCAAAATTCGTACTTTTTGGGATTAAAATGAAAAAAGGGGATAAAAATAGTACCAATCTAATGACCGCAGCTAGAGTCATGAAATTCGGAGTATAGATTCCTCTGAGTGTGTAGACACGGAAAATAAACTGATTTTTCGAAATTCGTACTTTTTGGGGTTAAAATGAAAAGGGGATAAAAATAGTACCAATCAAATGACCGCAGCTAGAGTCATGAAATTCGGAGTATACATTCCTCCGACTGCGTAGACACGGAAAATAGACGAATTTTTCGTAATTAGTACTTTCAAGGGATACAATGGTACAGAGGGATAAAAATAGTACCAACTAAACGACTACAGCTAGAATGGTGCAATTCTAATTGCGTAGAAACGTCAAGGGGGTAAAAATGGTACCAACCAAATGGGCGCATCTGAAATCATGGAATTCGGTGTATACATTCCTCTGACTGCATAGACACGCAAAATAAAAAGTTTTTTTTCAAATTCGTACTTTTTCTTTTACGTCAAAATTTGGTTGAATCGTGATGTTAGGTTATTTTGCACTATGTACGTCTGATAATGGATTTTTAAAATCTGTACTTTTGGAATTAAAATAGAATGGAAATACAACTAACTTGAGCACCCACTATCTACCAATATTTATGGCTTTGAAAATATTTTTGAAAATATAAATATAACAATATTTATTTTTTGAATTCACGTATAAGGTAATGCTACCAATCATTACCTTATAAGCGTGGTTTGAAATAATTAAAATATTATATTTATTTATAAAGTTATTTTTTCAATATTTGTATGAGTTTTGGTTTGCCTATATTAAAAAATTATATTTTCCTGTAATATTATTGCACTTCTACGAAAACCGACAACCTCTGTGGAATGCAATCCATGGTGGAGGGTATATAAAGTTCGGCCCGGCCGAACTTAACGCCGTTTTTACTTGTTTTTTATTTGTTTTGTACTACGTTCGGATGTACACACAAAATCTACTTTTGACAGATTTTGGATTTTTTAATTCAGTTTGACAAGCAATATCCGGTCAAATAAATATATTTTATATGTGAATTATAATATTTCAATAAAATGTTTCTATCGTTTGAAAGGGTGTGTTTTTTGCAGTTTATGCGTTTTTAGTTTGACTTTTGTTTGACCTTTTGTCTTTGCAAAATATGGCTCCTCTATTTACATCTCTGGAATGAATACATACATGTACGTATCAACCTCAACAAATTTGTTGAGGTTGGTACCCTCTGACAGCAAGACGAGAACACTGCAACTGAGCTATTAAAGCTCGTAATACATAAGTAACTTTTTTGCCACTACAAATCAGCATTGACCACTTTTCGCATTACCTAGGAGTTAGACAATTCGACGATGTATGTGGACCAACTACATCATCAGTGAAACAGGGACAATTGGCTCTAAAACAATTAAAAATGGCGTTAAGTTTGGCCTATTTTAATTCCAAAAGTACAAATTTGAAAGTCCATTATCTCTCACGTACACAGAGCAAGATAACCTAACTTCATGATTCAACCAATTTTTACCGTAAAAGTAAAATAGTTTAAATTTTGGAAAATCGTTTCCAAATCCCCTCCCTCTTGGAACCATAACCCCCTCCCTCTTGGAACCATAACCCCCTCCCTCTTGGAACCATAACCCAGGTCCCACCATGATACTACGATTATTTGGTGAGTATCCCATGACGTATGCCTTTACCTACCTTGTATCTACCCTATTACCCTTTTAATTACTCATGACACATGTTTGTTTTTTTACAACATTATAATAATCCATTTGTCGTTTTATTTGGAATGGAAAAAGAAAACATTCTTTGATGTTGACTGTAACCTTAAAACAAATTCAAAATTCAAGAGTTCAGCCGAAAACTTTGAAATTTCAAAAAATATATATATAACTTCCATTATATTTTCAGCCGGTCTGGAAGCACTGGCGCATTTTATCCTCCCATCTAAAAGTTCTGGCTAATGCGGTGATACTGCCTCCGAGGTATGTTTGTGTGTATGTTCGTATTCCGTAAGTATAAGTATATTCGTATATGAGTTCGTATGTTCAGTGTAAATCCACCCTCAAATAAAATATTTATAAAAACTAATTCCTTTTTTTCTTTTCCTTTATAGAGACGACATTTTAAAAAATCGAAGCATTTATCTCCCGAAAATATTCAAACCCCTACGATGGTAGGCCTGCGCGCAACCCTTTCTCGCGGTCCTAAACCTCCAAATTCTAAATCAGGAGAGTACACTTATTACGTTCCTTAAAAATGTCTAACCTATCTCAACAGATTTTCCTAATTTTTTGCTTATATTTTATTTTCAGGTCTCGTCCGTATTGTCCGGTGCCTGTCCTGTGTCGTCGGTAAAGTCCGGTATTATACTTCGCACCGCCGGCCCACGATGTGGCCGAGGTTCCGGGATGCTGGCTGGTTCTAGGCACTTTTACCAGATCAATTTAAATTATGATATTTGTCGATTTTAATTTTTCGATTGATTGCTTTTACTTTGCGTTAAAAGGTGTTAATCTTTACCCTTTTGGTTTCGTTTGTTCGCTTAAGTTAAATAATCCAACATTGAATAAAAAAAATGTTATTATTTTTTTTCCTTTGTGATCTAAATAAATAATAAAATGCTCTTCGACTGTCTTTTTTTTTTTCTCCTGCGGCCAATAGTCGAACGGAAAAGGCCTTTTTCCTCGCCTTTCCCATCCATCTTGCTCCTTCTGTCAGCATGACAGCTGTCATTTTCTTCTTTTTCCCTAGATTGAAGAGCTCTGCTTGTGCCAGAGTTGCCTCGAACAAAAAAAAAAAACAAAACGGGAATCTGCCTCGTAACCGATATGTGGCGCCATCATCTCTAAAAAGCGCACACGACAAGTGTTCTTTAAAATTATTTAAAATTTTCTAAAATATCGCCAAAGAAGCATTACAATTTATTTATAATTTATATAAAGTTAGGTGTGAGCGAACTAAACTTTTCTTCTTTTTCCCTAGATTGAAGAGCTCTGCTTGTGCCAGAGTTGCCTCGAACAAAAAAAAACAAAATCAAAACGGGAATCTTCCTCGTAACCGATAGGTGGCGCCATCATCTCTCAAAAGCGCACACGACAAATGTTTAAAATTATTTAAAAATTTCTAAAATATCGCCAAAGAAGCATTACAATTTATTTATAATTTATATAAAGTTAGGTGTAAGCGAACAAAACTCCCTTTTCTCCAACTCCAGTTTCTTTCTTTATCAAATTTTCATAGTGTTGGCGCGATCTTCAAAATTTAAAGAAATCTACACATAATTTTTATTTAATAATGTTGTTTTAGGAGCTTACTATTGGGCTATAATTTCATGAGTCTATATTTTGTTAATAGTAGAAAACTCATTCTGCAGGTGCTTGCAAATCTGTCAAATTGAAATTATTGAAAGTGATTTTTATACATTACGGTTACTTTTCATAAACTGTTTGTCATTCATTGTCGTGTCTTCTTAATATATATATATTATAAATTAATCAATAGAACAACATAGCATTAAATTACATTTTATCAAAGTATACATTAAATTACTATTAATGATCTTAAATGTTCCGTTAAAACTAGAGCCAAAGAAAGGTAGTAAACCAGAAATGGTGCTAATGATTTGGAAAACATTCTCAGAGAAGAGGGTATTAATGTAAGTATGATTTCCAAATTAAATTGCTCTACAAAAGCTTCAATCGAAAATAGAGCTGGAGGTTCATACCTTCATATAGGAGTAGCAAATCAATTAAAATAACTTTCAGAAACCGTAAAGCTTCAACTGTATAGAAATTCTAAGCCCCAACTTTTGCCAATTTCAGTTAAAGATAGTAATATATATATATATATATATATATATATATATATATATATATATAGCATTTCAGTATTTGACGTTGGAGACTTTGCAGGTAAAAGTAAACCGACAGATTTAGAAGAATTTCTGAAAAATGTATTCACGAGATTTCGCATATCATTGAAAATGGTCTTGAAGGTGGGTTTATACGTGCTACAAAAATTAGGGCTATAATTTGTGCTGCTCCAGCCAGAGCTTTTATTAGCGGGACTCCATCACATGCGTCACGTCATGGTTGCACAAAATGACCCAAATAGGAAGAAAAATCAATGGGACTTTAACATATAGCGCAAACTCTGGCAGCCTTATTAGCCACACTATTACATATTTAAATCGAAAGACGGCACTGGAAATATTTGGTGAAAACAGTATATACTATAATGTTCGAGATTTATTACACTTGAAGGAATCAGTAGAGCTTGCAGACAATCCTACCACGGTATCCGGGTATCCCTTTGAAATTTTTTACAAAAACTGAAGAAATGTGTAAAGGCACCAATAAAAATTTTGGAGCAAATTTATAGATATACTGTAGAAGAAAAGATTTCATTTACTCAAAAAAAGAATGGTCCTCCTATTTTGGATTATAATAAGCAAACATGTGTATTTCGTGATTGCATTTAACTACACGGTGTCCAAACACTTACTTATTACATAAAAACCAATCTACCTATTCAAATTGTATCATTTAATGACGATCGGGGAGGTTTCGTTATAGGCCGTAGATTTAATAATATTTAACGTTTCTACAGTGAATCTTGTGACTCGTTTAACTTAGGTATTTATTTAGTGGACTCAAAAGTTTCCGACTTAGAAGAAATATTTGCTTTTGACGATTTTGAATGTAAAGCAGTAGGATTTCCATACAAAGATAAAATATTATTAATAGCAATGTTACATAGCTGTCTTTAATGCGATTTTTTTACTAATTTGTAACAATTTTTATTACTCAATCTTACTCATTTATTATTTATTCCCTTTAAAATATCAATTTCAATCGCAAATTCAGAAAATTAAATAACAATGAGCAGTTCACCCAAGAAAATCAGGCGGCTAAATGTAAACGATAATAAAAGTATGTAAAATTTTGAATATTTCTGTCAGTGCTTATTAAAAATCGTAGGAAATGATGATTTAGCTTGTAACTGTAAGGATCTTCTAAATAAAATGGAATGGTATTAAAAAATACAATTTAAAGGAAAATATAAAACAACTAAATCTTAATTATATTTTTAGTAACTATGGAAACCCACATGAACATGATTCAAGGTAAAAATAATTTTAAATTTATTACACTATTTTGTCAGCAGAACTTAAGTACTTGGTCATTGATATCACTTCCTTAATTTACAGGGCAAATTAAATCTTTGCAGAAACCGTGGCTGAACAAAAAGTCATTCTCCAGCAATCGGAAGAACTGCCCCTTGGAAGAAAGTTTCCAATATCTAATGAAGAAGAACTAATAGCATTAAATGAAGATATAACAAATGATTGACACATATGTAAGTGGTTATATAAATCAATTTGTAATATATTGATTGTTTGATGAAGGAAGAACCTTATTTTTGTTCGAATTAGTATTTTATGAAGACTGAATAGTTTGTAAAAAATACATTGCAAATAAAATAAAAATAAATAAAACTGTAAAATACAATTTTTTATTAGAATAAAACAATTGGATGGGTGACAGAACCGACCATATCTACACTAGTTCGATAGAATAAGCTATAGAACTATTTCGTTGGTACTACTACTAGTATATATCTGTTAATATGTAACCAGTTACATACTAGTGGTGGTTGCTTTGTATTTAGAATTATTCTAGTTTCTTGTACAAGCGGATATTTTGGCTCGCCTAACGACGGCTGTTGGTGGTCGAGCTGGTAGAGGGCCCACCATCGTATGGGATTACAGGTTGGTGCGGTAGGCACATGAGTTCGACCCTTCGGTCGAATTTAATGAATATGGTAAATAATAAAGTAATTGATCCAATTTTCCAGCAAAAATTGATCAAGTTTGGTCAAAATCGGTTAAACATTCGGGAACGACATTTGTATGGGGACTATATCTAAATCTGAACCGATCTTTCCCACTTTCAACATAGGTGTTTTTAGTTGGATTATAAGATGTTGTGCCAATTTTAAAGACAATTGTGTACAATATGTGGATTCTAGAGCGGAAAAAGTCAAATCGGGAGCGACATTTGTATGGGGGCTATATCTAAATCTGAACCGATTTCCTCCAAATTCAATACCGATCGTCCTTGGTAAAAAAAATAACTTCTGCCAAATTTCATGATAATCCGCCAACAATTGCGACCTGTAGAGTGAGAACAAGCTTAGGTGGACAGTAGACGGACAGACAAACATCGGTAAATCGATTCAGCTGGTGATTCTAAGCCGATCCGTATACTTAAAGGTGGGTCTAGGTCGATTATTTATTGGTGTTACAAACATTTCGCGGAAAACTAATTTACAATACCATAGTCCACGAAGTGGTGTAGGGTATAAACACAAAATAAAATTTACAAAAAAAATAGAAAATATTAAAAAATTTTAAATAAAATTACACTTAAACGCTGAGCGGAGATTCGAACCGGCGATCCTTAAAACCGACACAACAAACCACTGCTCTACCCGCGCGACTACTGCGACTAACTCTTACAAAATTGTTACATTATCAACACATTATTTGCAAATAACAAACGCCTAGTTATATGGAACAAAAAACATAAAATAAACAATTAGTAAAATTGCAAAAAATAACTAATATGTTGCAAAAACTAACTAATATATTCCCCCTACCGGAGGTAACAATCAGGTAGGGGCTTAAATGCAGTCGTACTAATTGGGGTGGTAGTCCGATTGTCCGTCTGCATGACCAAAGGTTACCTCTTTCCTTCCTATGCAACTGGAATAGCCGTAATTCCTTAGCTATACCAGTAAGACGGAAGGTATAATAAAAACCTTCCTCTGTTCGATCCTCTGGAGAAGACCGTATAAGCCCACGAGGGTACCCCTATAGCCGGTGTTTGTTCCTGTATGCACACCGGCTGTATTTTGAATCTATCTGGTCCTAGTCACCTAGGACCTACTTACATAGTTCAAATACGCAAAATAAAAGCATACAATGGGATAAATAATGGGATGAGTAATAATAATGGAAAAAAGTCGGAGGTGGTAATATACACCCCAACGTCGGAAGGAGCAAAGGCGGCGACTTCCGGCGGGCACGGTGGAGACGTCGGGTCTCCTCTACGTGTCGCCAGCGGCCTTACTGGATCACTCTTGACAACGAACGCAACATGACTTCCATTGAGGGAACGTCTGAAGCAGCAGTCTGAACTCCAGCACCAACTAGAGGGAGTTGGTGCTGGAGTTCGGGAGTCCTCTCTGGGATCGCTCAGTGATCTCAGCGAAGCAGAAGCAGCGGCCACTCTGCTAAGACAAGACGCCATGGACCTAGGATCAGATGAAAAGGATCTTAGCGTAACCACCGGAGATTCCTCTAAAGAGCCTAAAGCTCTACTACGGATGGAACCTAAAGATGGTGAAACTAAGACCAACACAGATGATGCGAAGTCCACAGGCAAGTCCGAGCAGAGCAAAGCTGCAGAGCAGAAGGCCAAAAGCTGCTTAAGGCGTTCCTGCGGTATTTTACGTAAATTCGTAGGACGTGACTTTGCTCTGCTCACTGACAGGGAAAAAGCGGTACTCAGAGACATCGTCAGTGTGTGGCTAAAATCTCTTGATTAGCAGCCTTCCCTCGCACGCGACGGGCAAGACCTCGACCCAATACAAGGTTGGGGTGGACCCAACAAAGAACGCACATGGAAACGAAACTGACAAAAACAGCACACATATACGAGACGATAGCAAGGAACCTGCCTCCACTCCTCCCTCCACTGGAGTGATCAAGACCTGCAGCTCAATTGTGGGACCCTCCACCAGCCAAGCGGCTCTTAAGTCCTCGGATGATGGAGTGGCTCTCAAAAGAGCTAGATCAGGGGATGAACCTCAAGTGAAGGAAAAGAAGAGGCAGAAGAACAGGGGCAGCTTCCAAGTTCCGTCGGAACTACAAGTAGCAGTCATCGACAGATCGGATCCTGATGGCAGGATAAACGCTGAAAGATGGCTGCTGTTGGAAACGCTGCTTCTGCACGAGATGCTAGCGGAGAAGTGGTGCGATGACGAGGTATCCTTCAAGGGAGCCGAATGGATCAAGGGAACCAAGAGTGTGAATTGTGGTAATGAAAAGTCTCTGACATTTCTAAAATCCACGATTCACAGTCTTGTCTCCCCTTGGCCAAACGCCGCCCTCGAAGTGGTACCAACGTCAGCACTGCCACTCCGTACAATAGTCGTAGTATGGTTTCCCCCGCCAGTACTGGAGGATGAAATGATACTGCGACTGTTAGCTAAACAAAACAGAGGTCTCGATACTGGGTCCTGGGAGGTTCTGCCTTCCACCAGTAAAAGAGACTTCGGCAAGGATCTCCGCATGGTAATAAGCAAAGAATCGGCGAATTATATTAAGGAAAGGAAAGGTAACATCAATTTCGGGCTTGGCTCCGTCAGATTCCGCTTACCTGACGCTGAGGGCAAAAAAGCCGAAAAGAAAGAGGATCAGCGTGGTGCAGATTAATCTGCATCACTGCCAAGCCGCTGCTGCCGACCTTTTAATTAATATAGCCGAACACGACACAGACGTAGCCCTAGTCCAGGAACCGTGGATCGTTCACAACAAAGTGAGGGGACTAGCGGCTAACAACAACGACACGGTCATAACACCAAGCACGGATGAAAAGGTAAGAACATGCATAGTAGCTAAGAAAAGTCTTGGTTTAATCTTATCTACGAGCTTTAGTTCTGGTGATGCGACAGTGGCGTGTCTGGAGACAACCATCGGGAAGACCTTGACTTTTGCCTCCATATACATGCCATACGAACAACAAAACCCGCCGGGAATCAACACGGAAGAACTCATATGTTGATTATGTGAGGATGAGGAGGAGTTAGAATCTATTGAGCACATAATCTGCAGATGTCCAGCGCTTTGTGTACGTAGAAATAAATACCTAGGAAGTTATTTCATTAGTAACATAGAGGATATTGCAACCCGCACCATTTATGACCTTTTGGGATTCTCAAAATCGGATCAGGGGTGGCTATTAAGGAACATGGATGTAACCGCATAGACAGTTGGCGACTAACAAAGAAAGAGAGCCATAAAGGCTTACCACCACCACCGGTATACCGGATGACTCTCAACAAATTTTCTTACCTAGTCGTCAATCATTGGGAAACACCCATACACAGAAACACTAAAACACAACTTCATATTCTCCTACCCCCATATCCCTTTCCAAAATCCTCTTACTTCCCTCACGTCCCATCTATCACCTATCACCAATCACCCCTTCCTAAATCCTATCACTCCCTACCCCTCTCCTATAAACTACAACCTTATACTTTCAGAAAACGGAAGGATTTGCACAATGGACCCAACTGGGTCTCCGAGTGTTCAGAATGCAGGAGCATTCTGGTCCTTTAAACCAAACTAATATGTTCACAAAATTCGTGTAAAACACGACACAGTTTTCATTATTTTAGCGTTTTCTGCCGTTTCTTTGTGCTGTTTTGCTTTGATCATTCACAATTAACCAAAAAACACGAAATATCCATTCTTCTCATAAGAGCGTGAAAAAAGTGTCGATTTTTCCACTCATCTTAAGCGCACGTAACTGTCAGAATTCCAAGAATCGGACGGACCTTATAGTTTTATTTTCCTTGATATGGAATGTACATTCCAATCAATTTATACACCAAAGGCACTAATAAGAGGATTATACCTACATATAACATATATTTTTTAAGAGCTTGATAACTTTTTTTTTAAAAAAAACGCATAAAATTTGCAAAATCTCATCGGTTCTTTATTTGAAACGTTAGATTGGTCCATGACATTTACTTTTTGAAGATAATTTCATTTAAATGTTGACCGCGGCTGCGTCTTAGGTGGTCCATTCGGAAAGTCCAATTTTGGTCAACTTTTTCGAGCATTTCGGCCGGAATAGCCCGAATTTCTTCGGAAATGTTGTCTTCCAAAGCTGGAATAGTTGCTGGCTTATTTCTGTAGACTTTAGACTTGACGTAGCCCCACAAAAAATAGTCTAAAGGCGTCAAATCGCATGATCTTGGTGGCCAACTTACCGGTCCATTTCTTGAGATGAATTGTTCTCCGAAGTTTTCCCTCAAAATGGCCATAGAATCGCGAGCTGTGTGGCATGTAGCGCCATCTTGTTGAAACCACATGTCAACCAAGTTCAGTTCTTCCATTTTGGGCAAAAAAAAGTTGGATATCATCTCACGGTAGCGCTCACCATTCACAGTTACGTTACGATTCGCATCATCTTTGAAGAAGTACGGTCCAATGATGCCACCAGCCCATAAACCGCACCAAACTGTGACTTTTTCTGGATGCATTGGTAGCTCTTGCAATGCTTCTGGCTGATATTCACTCCAAAATCGACAATTCTGCCTATTTACGTACCCATTGAGCCAAAAATGAGCTTCGTCGCTGAACACAATTTCTTTCTTTCTGAACTTTCTTAACAGAGCACGCATTTTGATAATAAAATTCAATGATTTGCAAGCGTTGCTCGTTAGTAAGTCTATTCATGATGAAATGTCAAAGCATACTGAGCATCTTTCTCTTTGACACCATGTCTGAAATCCCACGTGATCTGTCAAATACTAATGCATGAAAATCCTAACCTCAAAAAATCACTCTTTATATGTATGTATTGGCGAAAATTGGAAAACAGAACTTGAGCGAATAGGGGAAGTAATTTCAAAACGCAATTTGAATATGAGTGGCATTTTGAATTTTCATACACATTTGTTTCACAGTTTCAATGACAAGTTGGAATTGCATTCTTCATTCTTACCCACTTTTCATGAGTTTTCCTATAACAATGTCACAAAAATATCGCAGAAAATATAATATTCAATCATACAATCCCGATCTAAAACTCAAAGTTCGGTCTGTGTAGCTTTGCCGTAACATATATTGTACTAGTCCAGCAACAACATTAGTAGGTAAACCGAAAAAAGTAAAAATGAGAAAATTACTTTACGCCAATACGTAAACAAATGAGAAAAAGTAATGTAAACATCTTGCAGTTTTTCTGATTTAAAATGGGTTTCTCTTGAGTTTAGTACTGGGAGCACCAATGATATCTTCCTATTTTAATGTTTTCGACAGAACCGCTCAACCCGCAAGAATGCCTAAGGGCACTCTACGCAAATCTCGAATTTACTCAAAAATTGCTTATTCTTACAAAAACAAACTTATAATGCTACTTCGAACAACAGACATAGCAACACTTTTGTATAAGTACCAAACGCATTCTAACGTTTGGTTTAGATTTTATTTTCAGTTTTGTGCACGAGGTCCGAAAAAAAGAAAAATTGTGAAAGTTTGTGTGTGAATTCTTCTTATTCCAAATTAATAATACAGATTTCTGGACCCGGATCTAATATTGCTGTATTTTTTTGACAAGGTGCGACTATTTAGTTTCAACATATATACTTGTGAATATGAAAACAAGTAAGGAAAGACTAAAGTCAGACGGGGCCGACTATATAATACCCTACACCACACTGTGCTTCTATACCTCGCTTTGATTGTTTCATGAGAACAATTCAAATTTAAAATTTTACAGTCAAATTTAACGAATATCCCTATTAAACCTTAGTGTAAGTCTGTCGTTTGTTTGTTCTGCAATCACGCGTAAAATGCTGAACCGATGTTGTTGACATTTTCAGTACAGATATATGCAGGTCTGAACTATAGGCTATATTTTTAAAAAATTTGTTCTGTGGGCAGAGTGGGAGTGCTTCTATACCTCGCTTTGATTGTTTCATGAGAACAATTCAAATTTAAAATTTTACAGTCATCTTTAGTCAAATTTAACGAATATCCCTATTAAACCTTAGTGTAAGTCTGTCGTTTGTTTGTTCTGCAATCACGCGTAAAAGGCTGAACCGATGTTGTTGACATTTTCAGTACAGATATATGCAGGTCTGAACTATAGGCTATATTTTTAAAAAATTTGTTCTGTGGGCAGAGTGGGCGTGACAAAAGTGTTTTTCGGATCTGAAAGGCTGAAAATTGGTGCATATATATTACTGATCATGAGATAGACGAATTTGATGGCGTATTTTGAATTTTCGTTTTTGGGCGGAGTGGACCTGGCAAACGTGGTTTTAGAGCTAGAAGGTTCAAAATTGGTACGTATGTATATTATACTGACCACGAGAAAGATAAATATGATGCCGGATTTTGAATTTTCGTTTTGTGGGCGGTGGAGGCAAAGGCGTTTTGAGTGCTCACGATAAAAATCAATACGAAACCTGATTTTAATTTTACCATTTGTTTTGTTTTGCCTGGCGAAGAGGGCGGGGCTCAGCTAGTGGAAAATAATATGTTAATTGATTCAATTTTCCTGCAGATATTCTGAGTAAAGTAAATACTGATCTGGAAAATTAATCAAGTTCTAATGACAAATACAGATTATACAGCGGCAATGGGATGAACCAGACGGACATTTGAAGGAGGCCTATAACAACAACTTGGGGCCTGTGCCAAAACATGTACCTATATAGTTCTCGTTCACGGTAGGTATTTCTAGTTGAAATATATTGTGATCTGCAAAATTCGATCAAGATCCGATGTAAGATGTAGTTTCTAGAGATGTAATAGAGTAGAATGGGACCCTATTTGGGTTATACCAAAGTATTGACACATTTTTGACTTTCATAGTATGTATTCTTAGTTGAAATATAATATAATATAGTCTGCAAAATTTGAAAAACTTCCGATGTAAAATGTGGGTCCTAGAGGTGTAATAATAAAAATGGGCCATTTGTGCGGGTGCTACATTAAAGAGTGGGTCCTTATAGATCACTTTCAAAGTAGGTATTCTTAGCTGAAATATAACATGATCTGCGAAATTGTATTGAGATCCAATGCACGATGTGGGTCCTAGAGCTGTAAGAGAGTAGAATGGGGCCCCAATTTGTATGGGGGTTATACCAAAATATAGACCTATATATTTGACTTTCAAAGTATGTATTCTTAGTTGTTATATAATATCTGTGGACTTTTGACAAAACAACTTCTCTCAAAATAAGACATTTTTGCAAGATTTTTATATTAAATATAAATTTATAAGTCGCTTCTTTTGGTGTAATCCTTGCATTTCTACGCCATTTGGATAAAAATCTACAGTTCTTGGCAAATCAACTTCTTTCATTACATTTAGAAAAAATATTTGATAAAATATCTTATCTGAAAGAGTTTAAAAATTTTCTAAAATGCAAGAAATAAAATTGTTATATCCTTTTGACAAAACATCTAAATTGTATTTAATAATTTTTTGGATATATACATTTTGTTTTAACAAAACAACTTCTCTTCAAAGAAGTTGTTTTATCAAAACTGAAATTTGGAATATATGTAACTTGCTTGAGACAAGATAAATTTTTAAATGGTTTATAGAGAACATTAATTTAGACTAAACGACTTGTGTGAAAAGTAGTTCTTATGTGAAAACAAAAACTGATAAAAAGTAAAATATTGTTTCCATAGAAGTGTTTTTGTGGACTTGAAAATAAATATTTTGATTAAAAAAAGTTGTTTTGGAGTTCATGCGTGGTATAAATCCGAACAATTGCCTTTTTGCCAATAACAAATCACAAATACAGCTGTTTAATTTTTTTAACTATCTGCCACATTTTCAATTAAACAATTTCAGGTGTTTGCCGTTTTTATTATTCGGCACCATTGCCATGTTTAATCATCTGGTACTATTGTCATTTATTTTCATCTGGTACCACTGTCATTTAAAAAGTAAAGCTAGGTCAAATGCAATTCGAAAAATATTAGGCGTTGCGTTTTAAAGCTAAACTGATTGAGGGAATTTCATTCCCTCGAGTGAGTTGCAAACAGAAAAATATATAAAAGTTATGGCCAAGAATCAAAAATCGGATAATTCCAATGTTTGTAAAGATAACGAATTGGATGAAAACGACAAAAGGAAAGCTTTTCTCAAAGGGTCTGAAGTCGAAATGAATGATGATATATCATCACCATTTAAACAACAGTCAAATCAAATAAGTGACGAAGACATTTTCCACGAAACGGATTTTGATGACTCGGATTATACTTCATCGGATCAAATTTATGACAGCATACAAAATGGAAGAATATGTCAGTGAATCGAATGATGATGATGAACTTCCAACAACATCAACAAATCGAATAAGGTTAACAAAAATTTGGGAAAAGAATATTTTACTAGCAAATAGAAAAGAAAAAATTTCTTCGGATCTATTGAACATTCGCACGATTGGGCAAACTTAATATCGGCGACCAATAAAAATTATATTGTTCATGAATTAAGACAAGAGGATTTCTTCGATTTTCGTGCACTACTAAAGGACAAATATACATGGAGGTCACATAGCATTTCATGTATAATTTTAAATACCTACATTCTTTTCACACACTTTTCATTTTTTCCATTCGATGGCTGAGATACGAAAAAAGCAAGCCAGGAGTTTTGCAGTACAAATTTTCATTACACCCAAATTTTCATTACATATGCTGCCATTAATTGGAAAAAATTACCACAGTTTTTATCACAATATTAAGGCGGAAGGTGATATTCCCATTGAAGTTCACCCAGCCCTTTACGAAGATGAAGGTATTCAATAATATAATTATGCTTTTAAAATGTGTTGAGTTAGAGTTTTTATTTCCTTCTTTTGAATACCTTTTTGTTAAACTGAAAATTTGTTTTCCCTACTAACATATAATTTTGTACCAATATTGTCTAATTGAATTCAAGTATTTATGTTACATTAAATATAATAATATTTTTTAAAATAACCTATTTCGACTTTTTTTATTAGTTCCATTGTAACAAAAAAACTTGCCTTGAGATAAGCGCAAAATATGAATCAAGTTTTTGTTTAAAACCATTTTCACAAAACAACTTGTGTAATGTAAGTTAATTTTTTGTTGAAAACAATTTCGACAAAACATCCTATCTTTTTATTCTTAATTTTTGTGCAAATCTGTTGGCATTAGAATAGAAATATTGATATCTTCACTTCAATTTAGTTTTTAAATTTAATACTACACTTTCACCTTTTCACCAAATATTTCAAAATCAAAGTTATTAGATATTTTAACAGTTTTTTCGTTCTCCTGTAAAATTGCAGTTTTTGAAAGAGGTTGTTTTGTCAAAAGGCCACAGATATAATCTGCAAAATTTGATAAATTTACGATGTAAAATGTGGGACCTTGAGGGGTAATAATAAAAATATCCCATTTGTAAGTGCGCTACATTAGAAAGTGGAGCTTTATATATCACTTTCAAAGTACATAGGTATTCTTTATTGAAATATAACATGATCTGCAAAATTTGATCAAGATCAAATGTAATGTGTGGGTTCTAGGGCGATCATAGTGTGAACTGGTGGCCCATTTGTATGGGGGCTATACCAAAACATTGACCTATATAATGTAACATGGTGTGGGAAACTTGATCAAGATCCCATGTAAAATGTGCATTTTAGAGCAGTAATATTGTAAATCGGAGCTATATTAATACATGGACCCATGTGGTCCACTCTCCGGTTAACTATTCCTAGTTCAAATATAAGACGATCAAGATTTTGTCATGATCCTAAGTAAAATGTATATTCTAGAGCAGTAATATTGTAAATTACAGGAACATTTGTATGGAGGCTATATCTAAATCTGAACCGATTTCCTCCAAATTCAATACTGATGGTCCTTGGACAAAAAAATAACTTCTGCCAAATTTCACGAAAATCGGACAACAATTACGACCTGCAGAGTGCGAACAAGCTTAGATGGACAGCAGACGGACGGACAGACAGACATCGTTAAATCGAATCAACTGGTGATTCTAAGCCGATCCGTATACTTAAAGGTAGGTCTAGCTCGATTATTTCTTGGTGTTACAAAGATTTGGCGGAAAACTAGCTTATAATACCCTAGTACACGAAGTGGTGTAGGGTATAAACATTTTTTGTGTGTAGAGGACGCATGACACTCCTCACCTTTTTCTTCTGGCTCGCGAACTAAATTAGCAAATCTTATCTTTAATGTTTTTAAAATTGCAGGTTAGAGGTTTAATAATAATCTGGTTAGCATAGTTGAACACGCATAACTTATTTAATTTATAGTATTTGGTCACAGTACGTCAGCGTGTGTTATGGGTTTGTTGGCAAAATTCACTGTGTTGCATCCAAGTTCTCAGGAGGACACATGGCTTCAATCTACCGCGGGTTCAGTTTTTTCGTGATAATGTATCAATATACTACGATTTGTATGGATATTGTAAAAAAATAAATTATTTTGTAGTTAGCATATTCCATATTAAACTACTTCATGGCTACCAGAACAATTCTTCCCAATGCATAGTGGTCGCACTTGTATGGAACCAGCGGCCAAAAATACTTCCAGAAGGGATATTAAGTTGAAACATTGACTTTATAAAGGTAAGAGAATTATTTTGTGAAAAAATGGGTGTGGTTAAGCACTCGCACAACCACCCCCTTTTGTACCCCAACTACCAGGTAAGCTAAAAATTTAAAAACTAGTACGCCATTTGTTTTGAAAATACATTATAAATTATGTATTAAGGTTCATTTTCATAAAGAAGGCATTAACAAAGTAATCTAAATTCATTTCGACTATTTTTAAATATTATTTAAAATTGTGAAATGTTATATGAACAAATATTTAAAAATAAATCCAGTAAATCAAAAACGGATTTTAATAAAATGGACTTGAGCTTGGGTGGCAATTTTCGATGTCCCGTTATAAAAAGATCCGAACTTAAAAGTAAACGATTAAACAAATCCGTATTTGTCAAAATGGGTGATGTTTTACGCGTATGCTTTAAACTTTTTTATATCTTTGTTCCTGGACTCAGCAGCTTCTTCAGAGAGCTAATCGATACCAATACATGTTCTATAACGTCAGGAGAATGAAAAAATTAGGGTAGAAGCTCTTTAGCTGTATCCAAAGCATATGATCTAAATTTTTCGACATTAAACTACAGAACAATTTTAGAACATTTAAATTCGTTAAGAATGAACTTAATACGTTCCTTTTCAATATTCATTTTGATTCTTTTCGATTTGCAATTGATTTACACTGTTTTTAAGTTTCAGTTAATTTTTAAGCTGCATACTACGCCATAACCAAATGGTTACATGCTCTCTCTTTTGAACCATTCTGAAAGAGCACGGATGAAATGAAACAAAAACAACTATACTTTCGAAAACCTTATTCTCATTGGAGATAGTATTGCCAATTTTTACACTCTCCACCTAAGGATATGACAAAGTGAATAACTTTGTCATTCCGTTTGTAACACCTAGAAATATTCAACGGAGACCCCATGAAGTTTATTCTGGGTTGTGGTAAAATTCTAAGACGATTTAGACATGTCCACCTGTCTGTCCGTTCGTCTGTTGAAAGCACGCTAGCTTCCGAATGAAATGAGCTAGGAGGTTCAAATTTCTAAATGTGTCTTATGGCTGCAGATCGGTGGGGATTGATAGTGGGCGAAATCGGTTGCACCTAGAATAATGAAATTCTGTGTATACATTCCTCTGATTGCGTAGACTCGTAAAATAAACGGATTTTTCGAAATTCGTACTTTTGGGGTTAAAATGGAAAAAGGGGATAAAAATAGTACGAACCAAATGACCGGAGGTAGAGTCATGAAATTCGTTGTAGACACGAAAAATAAAAGGTTTTTCCAAATTCGTACTTTCAAGGGATAAAAATAGTTCTAACTAAACGACTACAGCCTGAATGATGAATTTCTGTGTGTGCATCCCTCTAATTGCGTGGACACTAGGGTTTGCATTCGCATATTTTTCATTTTCCATATCCCGGGAATTCGTGCGGGAATCCCGCGGGAATTCAGTAGAAACTTTTACATATTTCCTCGCATGCTTTTTTCATTCATTATTTCCACAAAAAAATGTAAAATAAAATGTAAAAAGTATGTCAAATATCGCAGTTAGATGACAAAATATTGTTAAGCTGCGTTCGGATATTCACTCAAAATCCACTTTTGTTTGCTTGTCAAACTCCATATGAAAATAAATTAAAATCCGTTGATTTTGGGCGTATATCCGAAAGCCCAAAAATAAAGTCAGTCATTTGAAAATATTTGTAACAATGCTATAAAAAACGCAAGTAACAATATTGTATTAAAAAAGTCAAGATAGCTGCCTAAAAAAGAATTTATAGTTTTCGAAGCGACAGGACAAAGAACAGAAAACATAAACATTTTATTTAATGCTCTACTGAACCTACATCTGTCGAATGTGAATGACCGTTCTACGTCGCGTCCACATTTTCCAATAAAATAAGAAATATAAATGTATTGTCTGCTCTTAATTCAAATATACACCTGCATATTTTGATTGTATATATTTATTTAATTTTGAAACTTGAAAATACATATGTTTGAATTGAATTCCGTAACAGGTTCGTTGTGAAAAAAATCTCCTGTCTCAAGACCATTTTGCATCTATATTTTATAGAATGCAAATTTATTTAAAAATATCGACATTTATTATTTGGCTTAACATTACCACTATCATGATTTCCACCCTGTGAAAGGTTTCGTCAGGTGTCTTCTCAGCGACTTTAAGTAAATGATTTTCACAAACGAATGAGAAACACAATTCTTTAGCCGAATATCCGTTCAAAAAATCGCTGCAAGTAATAAAGCACACTTGTCAACTTAATAAAATGTGAATGTTTCATTGGAAAAAATAAGCTTAACTCACGGAAACAATATGTTGACAATCGGGAAATTGAAAAAATAATTCCCGTTTCCCGGGAAATAAAAAGTACGGGAAAATGCAAACCATAGTAGACACGTAAAATAAAGAGATTTTAGAAAGTCATACTCTTAAGGGGGTAGACTAGGAAAAAAGGGGATACAAATGGTACCAACCATAGACAAACAAAATAAAATGATTTTTCTAAATTCGTACTTTTTACTTTTACGGCAAAAATTGGTTGAATCATGAAGTTAGGTTATTTTGCACTATGTTAGATATGCAAATTTATTGGGAACCTTGTCTTATAAGCGTGGTTAGAAATAATAAAAATATTATATTTATTTATAAAATTATTTTTTCAATATTAGCATTTGTTTTGTTTTGGCTATTAAATATATATATATATATATATATATATATATATATATATATATACTGCACTTCTACGAAAATCGACAGCCTCTGTGACTTGTTTCAATTCAAATTTTTATTTTTGTCCTATGGTAGCGACCAGTGTGCAACGTATCCGTATGTCCGTCCGTCTGTTGAAAGCACGCTAGCATATAAACGAAAGGAGCTAGTACGTCCAAATTTTCTATAAATGCGTCTTATAGTCGTAGATCGGCTGGGATTGAAACTGGGCGAAATCGGCCCAAAGGGAAAAATTTTTCCCTCACAAGGACTAAAAATACCCATAATAACCCCTAATAGTTTAGAGTATTTAAGCGTATTTTTTTAATATGTCTGCATAGACATGCAAAATATGTCTGCATAGTTTTCCAAATTCGTACTTTTTACTTTTACGGCAAAAATTGGTTGAGTTATTTGCACTATGTACGTGAGATAATGGATTTTCAAAATTTGTACTCTTGGAATTAAAATAGGATGGACATACAACCAACTGTTGCACCCACTACATACCAATAGTTATGGTGTTTAAGATTTTTTGAAAATATAAATATAAAAATATTTATTTTTTGAATTGACTTGTCGATATATATATATATTATATATATATATATATAGTGTAAACGTATTGGTAGCCATGTCTTATAGTCGTGGCTTGAAATAAAAAATATTATATTTATTTATAAAATTATTTTTGCAATATTTGTTTTGGTTTGGCTATATTAAAAAAATATATTTTCCTGTAATACTACTGCACTTCTACGAAAATCCACAGCCTCTGTGGAATGCAATCCATGGTGGAGCGTATATAAAGTTCGGCCCGGCCGAACTTAACGCCGTTTTTACTTGTTTTCTACATAGAATGTCCAATAACTGTATAGAAAATACTACATCTTGGCCGTAGCACAACACATTGTGTTCGTCGCCTGGAGATTGACATGTAATCACCAGTAATGTAAAACGAAAATAACCTTCCACCAGAATAATTGCACTAACACTGCGCCATTGTACACTCACCAGGAACAATCAAAACGTTGACCATCTCGGATTTTTGAAAGGTTTCACGATGGAGCTTCATTAATTTGCATATCCATCGCAACCTGAGTGCTTTCGGCAGCATTCTAATAACGCAGCTGAAATTCCAGATGAAGCAAGCCAAAATTAATACGATCAAAAATGTTTTCCCGGTTCCACCGGGAGCTTCCAAGAAGAAAATCATTATAGTTCAATCGTTCATAAACGGCATGCGTGTGTTGTTAAGCATATTTCTGTTGCCGAATTAACAGCAGAGCGTCCGTTGGAATTTATTCTCGCAATGCATCATAATCACATTGTTTTTGCAGTACTTTCCAACTCTTGATTAATGCGTCGTGCATGGGATAGTTGGGCGTTCACATTCCTAGTTGAGCTAATATTAATCGCATGTCAGCGTTCAATGCCTCATTGATGAAATCTTTGTATTTGGTTTACAAATCATTCGGTTACGAATGGAAACATTTTGAGATAATTATGAAATTAGATGAGTATTTGAAGGATGGTGTATTCCTATTGAACGCCGTCTTATTCCGTCTGTAAATAGACATGAAATACCTGCAACCGGATCTCTATGCTTATTTGATGACTGATTACGAACAGGAATTACGAACCAAACTTAAATTAATTTAACAAATGTCGTTCCGATTGTCAGTTCTGACAAAAAGTGCAGAAAATATAACTTTTTTGCATTTTGTCTACGCTTCTTACTTTTCTTTATGATCATTTAAATTTTTGTGTTTCGCAGAATCATAACATAACATAAACAATAAAACTTGATCGAAATAGAATAGGTGTTTATACTTGAAAGACAATCACTAATCATAGAACATAAAAAATAAAAGAAAGCAATCAATTTTGACCGATTTTCTAACGTTTATTTTGAGGTTCTGTGTAGGCTTGCCAGATAAATTTTTTCCTTGTCCCCAAAAGAAGCCATCAACAATTCCCAATGATCCCCAAACACAGAAAAAAATGTCTTATTTCAAAGAATGTGACCAAAACAAAAACAAATTGTGAATGATTTGAGTACACCTCTGTGATAGCTTCTACAGTGGTTTCAAAACACAGCTGTTTACGTGATTTCATGCTTTTAAATTTGAGATTTGGCTTCAAAAAGTCAGCTTGTTTCAACTAATCTCTTTATTTGTATAATCTATGAATAATTTAATTGAAGAACAAAAGTTTCGAAGCAAAAGAAGAAATTTAAAAACATGAAACCAGTGGTTTGAAGCCACCACGAAATTCATCACAGGTCTGTATAATTGAATGACGACTTCACAAAAATGATTCTCATGATTAAAATCAACATAGCGATATGTATATTTTATGCAAAGATGTAATAAAAGGGAATTTTGCATATTGATGGTGATTTTTATCAAACATTGCCAGTGATTCCACGGCCTATTCCATCCAATAAACTAAATGATTGCTCGAATTCGTTCTTTTGGAGAACACGTCACGTCATTCAAATTAAGGCGATTAGATCTTTCGAATAGCGAATAACTTTCAATCTGCACAATTATATTCAAACCAATTGTTTGAAATTGTCAATGGCCATTTTCGAAAATTCACACGACGATCACAAACAAACGAAATGAAATTTCGACAGGACAATTTCTGTCGAGTTAGCAAGTTTAAATTTTAATTTTTACTTATAATTTTATTACATTTTCTTTTCAATGCTCATTTTTATCGATTGCATTTGCTTTTTTCCATGCTTTATATAAGGTTACTTTCTATATATTTTTGTGTGCCACAAAATTTGAAATCAATTTTTGAAAGCTTTTTTCTCAACCAATTTTGCTCAAATTTTGCACACTTAATCATTTTCGATGACAATACAAGGAAATGGAAAAATTTGACCAATTGGACAAAGGGGCGTGGTACCTCCCATACAAACCACAAATTAAAAATCTATTATTTCTTCTCCTGATAACGGTATTTGAACAAAATTTGGTACGTCGGTTTGGTGTGGATTTTTTAAGTGCTGCTGCAAATATGGGCGGGATTTTACAAAGGGGCGTGGTACCTCCCATACAAACCACAAATTAAAAATCTATTATTTCTGCTCCTGATAACGGTATTTGAACAAAATTTGGTACGTCGGTTTGGTGTGCATTTTTTAAGTGCTGCTGCAAATATGAGCGGGAATGGACAAAGGGGCGTGGTACCTCCCATACAAACCACAAATTAAAAATTTATTATTTCTGCTCCTGATAACGCAGTAATTTTTCCTTCTACAAAAGATAACTAAAAAAGAATTTCTAGGCCCAATAGAATTATGTTTGCATAAAGCATGGATTTGAAAAAAAAAATTTTTTTGATTTACTAGTTCTATCTTTATTACAATTCCTTTTTTGAAAACGTTCTGAAGATGGTCGTTACATAATATTCCGGTTGAAATCAAATACTAAATATTTTTAAAGTAAATCAGATATCCCCAATAGACAGATCAAAAACCTGGGTTTTTAACAATGCCGGGTTTTCGGGTTTTATGCAAACCGCGATTTAAAAAAAAAACGGTTACCCTGTTTTCAATTTTGGAAACCGGTCGGACCGGTTCACTAACATAAATTAATTCAATTTTCGCAGCTTTATATCCCATATTTACAATTTTTCTTAGTTTTTTACGATAAGTGGAATATAAATTAAGATCCAAGCATTCTTAGTTAAATTAAGAACAAATGTTTCCCATATATAATTCAAAGTAATTCATATCCCAATCATAGCTTATCATCTGCTTATATAATATTTTCTGACACATAGTGTTAAAGCAACGGTTTAGTCATTAATGAAAATTTGCAGATAAACTACACAGTGGTACAAAAGAGAATGAAGAAGAAAACTCTGGGTAGAAGTTCAGTTCACATCTCTCATTATTTTACGAATTGAAGTCCAATGAAAATACTATCGAATGCTCCAGGTTTCTTCTCTTCAAGTCCGGAGAGAAAGTTATAATCGTTTGATATCCTCTATGTTAGAGGTTTATAACTCAAGATTGTTCTGCTCTACTCGACCTACCAAAAAATACTATCACTTCCCAGTGTTTTTGGAATGTTGATGTCACTAAAACATTTAGTCCTAAGTCTTAAATTTGTTGACCAGATGTTGAAAATAGCTAATTCCAGTTTAGTGATCATGATCGTAGTGAGACGTTTATTTTCTTTTTCTCAAAATGATTGTTGTTTCATTTCCTGGAATTTTAACTATTTTAATAAAAGCAATGTGGTTATAGTCTTCGATTCCCCAATTGAGATGAATGTCTGGATAGAATCCTCATATCAGTGTTTACAGACCGATCAAAAACGGATGTGGTCAACGGTGCAAGAGACTAAATAGAGAACAAACACATAAGACAATATAATATGATCAAAAATGAATGTATGTAGCGCGTTTCAAGCAGAAATGATGGCGATTTCTAAAGTCGCAGAATTACTAATAAACAACATAGAAGTAAGTTTGTTCTCACCGAAAGACCGTCTTCATCCATGCACTGAGCTTAAATTTGACTAAAGTCACGGCGCTTTTATACAGAAAAAATTATTTTTTCCGATAATGGAGACCGACTACAAAAAACTGGTTCTATGAATTTTGCAAAGAAATTAAAAAACTTACCTTAATGGAGTGGGTCAGCACAATTTTTGACAATATTTAATATTTTCACAAGTGAATGTGGACGCAGTTTTAGTATGGGGTCACAGAGGTATGGCGTGGCTTGGGAAAAATCTTATTTGGGTTTTGTTTTACTATTTTTATAAATAAACCATGTTTAATTTTGTATAATTTGTACATACATCTTCTTCTATATAATAAAAATGAAATGATGTTCGTTGGTAATTGAGAACGGCTGAACCGATTTGGCTGATTTGTGATACAAGCTGCTCGTAGTATTCCGAACTAGGTTTTAAGATGAAAAAAGTTTAGGATAGTTAACCGCAAAATTGGAAAATTAAAAAAAAACTGAAAGTGTTTTTTATACATTTTTTGAATGAACTCAAGGCTATAGTCTCAATTCAAGCAATGGATATGCGTACTTCTTAATGTTATGTTCGTTGTGAGTCCGTAAAAGTTTTCTCTACACAAAAATTTAGGTTTAGGACGGAAAATTCGGACAAAATCCTACTGAGTATGCTTTACATCGAATTACAATAAACTGATCAACCATCGTATACAACATGGACCAGATTTTTAATGACATAATGATGATTTCGCCATATCCCTTCATTACCCCGCAATGCCACTGGGAAATCCAGTTCAGGCGTTTTCATATATTTGACCAATGCATTAGGTCGACGAACGAACACTCCGCTGTAAAATAATAAGTGATTTTCTTCATGGAACCGGAAAGCATTTTCGATCGTATAAATTTTGGCAAAAGTTCGTTCTCAAAATTAAATTGCTTCATCAGTAATTGCAGCTGCGTTGTTGTAAGCCTGCCGTAAACTACTCAGGTTGCTATGAATGACAATTTTAACGAAACTACAAGGAGCAGCCAAGGTCTGATATGGCAAAAGTTTTGATCGGTTTGGATGAATATATTATGATGATTTTCGTTTTACTTTACCAGGAGTCCATTATATGCTCCAGCCGATGAACTAAATAAAGCATGTTTTGGGGAAACACGTCAAGATATTCAAATTAGGTACGATTTGCTAAACGACCAATCTGAACTGTTATTTTCAAAACAATTATTGGAAATTGGCAATGGAAAACACGTAAGGAAAGGTCGGGCTGAGCCGATTATATTATTCCCTGCCCTCTTCACTTCCTGGGTGAACGATGACATGTACGAAAATGCAATAGAATCGGTTATAGCAGAAAAGGTCAAATCGAATCGGTTAAAATACATATATATGTACATATGTGTTTTCTAAATCGCAAAGAATAAAATCGGGCAATCGGATGTGACCCGTATTTATTCTAGATGTGCCAGGGTGTAATATGATGTGTTGTGCCAAAGTTGAGTAAAATCGGTTAAATCGGTTATTTGGTTTATAGTGCTGATTCAAAGTCTTATTTGAAAATCATTTTGCAATGACACACATTGATATTTTGACAGCGATTCTCTCGCAGAATTTAATTCACTTGACAATTGCAGCTAAGTTGGTGAAAGGCGGTCGAATATGCAAATTAATGAAATTCAAACGTGCAACATTTCGAAGAACTGTGAGAAGGTCGAGATTCAGCAGCACGGAATAATAACACAGTGCGACAAATTGCAGTTTAATCTCTGCAATTCAAGCACCACTATGACGGTTCGTTAGTGTATCCATAATGATGACGGTTGCCTAAAGGATTTTTTTCCTGAGGTACCCGTTTTCGCGGGACGCGCTGGCGCGCTCCCCCCACCCACTTTTGTTATCTTATGGTCTTTTGTTTGTCATAATTCGAGAACGTCTGTCCCGATTTAGGTGAAATAAATGTTGAAAAATTAAGAATTATAATTCCTTTAATCTATTCCTATGCTCTTTCTCGATATTTAAAACAGTTTCGCAGATATAAATAAATTTATGAAAAAAAAAATTGCGGGACTGTTTCTGTTAATGTTCAGTCTGACTACATTGCTTATGAGTGATATTACCCTCAATAACCAGTAAGTATACGTTACCTACACACACTACATTATTTTTCTGTCTCTAGAAAGAGTATCATAACTAGGGTATCCAATTATTCCGACTTCTAAGATATTCGATTAATTGTTTATTCGAAAGCTAAGAATTTCCAATTAATCGAATAAACGCCTGAAGAGTTAATCATCAAATAATTGCTCAACTCATTAAAACATAATTAATATAGGTTAAATAGCTAGAACATTTTATTTTAATGTTAGTCACTACTTTTCCATATTTATGTGTAAATACATTTCGAAATAAAACAAGAGTTCGCGGGCATTCCTTTTCTATATGGTAATAAGCCTTGACATTTTTTTTCGTTTTGAATTTTTTATGATTTTTAAAAACAAAAAATTAAAATTTTTTAGGGAATTTTTTTTTTTCATAAATTTATTTATATCTGCGAAACTGTTTAAAATATCGAGAAAGAGAATAGGAATAGATTAAAGGAATTATAATTCTTAATTTGTTAATTTTTAAATAATTTTTTAATTAATTTAATTTTTAATTTAATTTTTTCAACATTTATTTCACCTAAATCGGGACAGCCGTTCTCGAGTTATGACAAACAAAAGACCATAAGATAACAAAAGTGGGTGGGGGGAGCGCGCCAGGGCGTCCCGCGAAAACGGGTACCTCAGGAAAAAATCCTTTAGGCAATCGTCATCATTTTGGATACACTAACGAACCGTCATAGTGGTGCTTGAATTGCAGAACCACTGTTGCACTGTGTAATCGTTTGCATTTATATACGATGGATCACAAGAAGTCGTTGAAGGCATTAGATCGATCGCTCAAACAATTAACACCGTTTAGTTGAAGCAATAATTTTGGCGATGTTTGCCAAATATTGCCAGTGACTCCACGGCCGTATCCAGCCGGTAAACTAAAGGCTCTCTGGAAGTCGTCCTATTTGTGAAAACACATCACGACATTCATATTAAGAAAGATCAAGGTCTTCAAGTTTTATAACTTCCAATCTGCACAATTGATTTCAAAATAATTGCAGGAAATTGCAAAATCGTTGTCGACATTTCGACTTTCTGCAATTTTATTATTCCGCGTCGAATTTTCCACTTCACCGCATGAAAAACAGAACTCAACTGAAATGTATTACAATACATCGTTCAAAATCCGTCTCGCATGTTAACTTCTCATTGGCGTAATCTGAATTAAATTTCATGGCCGTATATAAATCAAAGCCGGATATAAATCAAAACCGTATACAATGACCATTGAGAAATAATTTTCTTTTCATCTCAATTTTGTTGAAACATTCGAAATAACTTTTCAAAAATTCATACTAATTTAATATGGACAGGAAAGTTTCTGTCGGGTCAGTTATTTGCAGTTCATATTAACCAAATATTTGTAAAGTTTCCTATTGCCAATTCTACATAAAAACGGTTTGTTATTCACCACTCACAATAGATGATAGCTTATTTTCAGACTGCATGCGAAATCAATCGATTTCATCTTGAAATGACAGAAGGCGGATTTTCAAATATCGAATTTATATACTGTATTTGTAGACTGCATGCGAAGTCCACCTCATCTGAGTGTCGTAGTAGCAACCAGAAGGTCTGCTGGTCGCTCTCACGGCAAAAAGTAATAAGGCAAAGGAAATATGTACATGAAATTAATGTAAATCGTTCATGTAGTGGAATTTAAAATCATACGTGATGGGTTTGCCAGTGATAGCAATCGTAAATCAATAGGTAACAAAATTCTCCGGATTAAGTAAGATTTCAATTCGTCATGATACAAACCAAATTTGTCATCCCACAACATACCATCGAGGATGGCTTATGATGTTTCAGCCAGATGAAGTTTTAAAAAAGTAATTAATGTCGAAAACCGTAAAAGTCAACTTCGCCTTTTGTTGTCGATGCTGCTGCTGATGTTATCGTTGCTGTTTTCTCGTTTCATTAATTGAACTAACGTAGTTTTACGGGACTTTAATAAAATTGGGGTTGCCACGCAACTTAATTAAAAATATACAAAAAAGTCCATCGAGAGAAACAAAGAAGAAGTTCGTTTTCCCACAAAACAGAAAGGAAACAACGACAACAAATTGCAGGACGCCGCTGTGCATGTCGCAGCCAACATTTATGGACAGCAACAGGCAAAAATGCAGAGGAGTCTGCCTCAAGTGATTTGACATAAATTAAATGATTTTTTGCAAAGTTTAATATGCGCTGTTATTGTTGTTGCCATTCCTCTCGTTGAATGTTCCTTCTTTACGAACTAATGTTCAGTGTTGCCAGATTAGGGGATTTTTGTTCTAGAACTTGGTATATATTTTTTGATTTCGTGATTTCTTCGGACGATTATTATGATTGTAGCAAAAGTAGCTATGTGTTTCATGTAGAAAAACTCTTATCGAATGTACCCATTTGTTCTCCAGAGCATAGCTAATTTTTTTCTAACAAATTTCAAATTAAACAAATAAAATCGCGAAATGGTATATATGATTCGGCCCGGCCGAACTTAACGCCTTTTTACTTGTTACGTGTTTTATTGAAGTTCGCCAAAATAATTCAAGAAGGACATTAAGATGCATTTAAATTATGTACAAATAAAATAAATTTTCACCTGCAGGAAGAAGAGAAAAAATTGCAAGAAAATAAATAAAAATAAAAGTACAATGGGTCTTTCTTGAAATTTTGTAGAAGCATATTACTTCTAATTGATGTAACACATTTGCATCAACTAGAATTTGATAACCAATCTAACAATATAAATAATTTGAACAATCATGCTATTAACGAATCCAACCAATATATTTACGAACATTCATATCGTTGATCACTGAGTAAAATTTCTTTGCAATTGGTGCATAATTATAACATTGACAATAATTTCAAAATTTGGCATGGTCGAGGTTACCAATCTTGGAGATATCTTTTTCCGTTTAAAAGATTTTATTTTATCTCATATCCCATATAAAAACTTGGGCATAAGTTGTATGAGGGTACATCCCATTTTACTGTGGGTGTTTCTTAGCTGAACATGAGGCCTGTTCGTTTGGGCTTACTAGCTTACCATTAAGAAACTTGATAAGGTGGCAACTTTGTTACCCATTGGTTTTTCTTAAATGAATCAACAAGAAAAATTTGGCAGCGAGAGAGTAACAAGATACATTATTGTTAAGCGAGTAAATTCCATACAAAAATTAAGCTAGTAAACCCAATCGAACAGGCTTATGATATGGAAAATTCGATCAGGAACCAAATGTGGATTGTGGGGCAGTATTAAAGTAAATCAGAAGAATAAATCAGATGGCAAATGAAGAAAACGGGGCATAAATCTAGTTTAAGTGCGATTCTCAGAATGGTTTCAAATTTTCACTATAGATAGAACCTTTTGATCTGAACACACAAGCCGAAGGCCGGCTACGCATGAAAACTTTAGTCTGCGTAGCCGGTTTTGGACATACCCCAGAGGAGAAAATTGTTAACCCCGGCCGAGGGCCGGCTACGTTTGAAAACTTTAGTCTGCGTAGCCGGTTTTGGACATACCCCAGAGGAGAAAATCTTAAACCCAGGCCGAAGGCCGGCTACGCAGGAAAACTTTAGTCTGCGTAGCCGGTTTTGGACATATCCCAGAGGAGAAAATCTTTATTATATATTATAGCTACAGGCTATTGGTTATACCATTTTTATACCCATTCACCCCATTTTCCGACTAAAAGTACAAATTTCGAAAAAAAATCCTCATTATTTCACATCTTCACAGTCAGATGAAAGTACAAACATATTGTAGTTGGGGTTTTCATCTCCGACCGGCCGTTGGGTTTTTAGAAATCGCGGTTTTTGGACAACCAGGTAAACCGGTTTTTTGTAGCCGGTCTCCACCGGTTTTCCATTATGGAAAAAATCGTTTTTATCAGTGCGAATTTCAGTAATATAAAATATGGCCATGGGACGCTTTTGAAACATCTATCCGTCCATATTGACATAGGACAATAAGACAAATTTGTAATAAAATCGTCTTGGGATTCTAGTAAAATTTTAGCTCAGAGCATGGCAGAAGACGGTCTTCCGGTCAGCACAAGCTGTTGTTGTCTATTATTAATTCTGTGACTTTAGAAATCGCCAGTATTTGCTGGAAACGCACTACATACACTCATCTTTGATCATATAAGATTGCCTAATGTGTTTAATATCTTAATGTATTGTCCACGTCCGTTTTAGATCAGTCTATAAACTCTGAAATGAGGATTCTATCATTTATGGGATCGCAATAGGGGGTGTCGAAGACTATAACCACATTGTTTTTATAATATATCATTTTGAGAAAAAAACATAAACGTCTCACTACAATTATGATCACTAAACTGGAATTATATATATTAGCTATACTCAACATCTAGTTAAAAAAATTAAAGACTTAGGACTAAATGTTTTAGTGGCATCAACCACCTAGCAAAAAAGAGCACCCCATGAAGTGAAAAAGATTTTCATCTTGTGATTCGGAAGTAGTGAAAAGTGGGATCTTCACTAATGAATTTAACATGGGGTTGTCATAGGGGGGAAGTCCTTTATTTCGAAAGACTTAAAAGTTGTGTTAAAGTGTTGCAAAGGAAGCATTCTTTCACTAGTTTCCATTTCTGTTTTAAAAAATCCGCCGCTTCCAAGGGTAGGAACAGCGGACATTCTGGTTGCTACCACGGCACTCTAACCACCTCAGCTATCCTCTATTGTGAATGATGAATAACTAAAGCAAACCATTTCTTTTGTTAGAACTGACAATAGGAAACTTAACAACATTTTTATTTAGTATAAATAAATATATATTTTAATATATAATAATATATAATATATAAAACTAGCAAAAAATAAATTAACACTACTCAGTTTTACTGATATTATATTATATTATTTATTCATAATTAACAAAAATTTAAATATTTGAAGAACATTAATAAAAAAATAAATTCGTATTTTTTTGGCAAACACTTTTAATTTGTTAAAATTATACAAAATTAAACATTGTTTATTTCAAAATGTAAAAAAAGTTTTTTCCCGAACCACGATTCGAACCCGGGACCTTCTGGATGCAAAGCGGACAACTTACCTCTGTGACCCTATACTAAAAATGAAAATGCTATTCATAAAATGCTACGGGATAATAACATATTATAGACTTTTTGGTAGTTGTTTAAAATAACTTCCTCCAAAGGGGGAAAAAATGCACATTTGGATTTTGAGATTCGATTAAAATGTGCGATAAAAAGTACTTCCAATATTTTTTGCTGGGCAATTGTGTAGTCTTCGTCATAGTGAAATATGGTAATAGTTTATCTGCAAATTCTCAGTTAAGCTTTAACCATTGCTTTAACACTGTATGTCAGAAAATATTGCAACAATTGATATTATATTGTTTTAAGAAAACCCTGGTCCGACCGGGTTTTTTCCTAAATTCCGTTTTTTTCAAATCGCGGTTTTCACAATCACAATTTTCCTAATAGGTACCGCACTTCTATCTAAACTTGACAGCCTCTAATCTGCCGGTAATACTGTGGAATGCAAATCTCTTAAAATGCGAAAGAAACAGTTCGACAAAATTAAAAAAGAAATAACGCTTTTCATTTTTCCAAATCTGAAAAAAAGTGAAATCTGTATACGAAAAAATTAGAATACTTTCTGTCCATTATGAACAAATGCGTAAAATAATGTTAAAAAATGTCAAAAGAAAAATTTTACTTTTCTTTAAAATCGAAAAATAAGAAAAGTAGTCAACTTTGGGCTAATTTCTAAAATATATCTGATTGCCCTAATTTCAATGCTAATATTTTAAAATAATTCCTAGGACCTTGTCTAATTTAAATTTTTTACAGAACTCAAAAAATTTTCCCAGGACAAATGTCTTGAATATGCAATGCATAAAACCTTTTGAATTATGTGAAGGAATAATCAAAGAACATTTTTGGAAAATATAGATTTTTCATTTTCCGTCAAAGTTGAAAAATAGTGAAGATGTATAGTTTTTAAATAGTGATTTACCTGGAGAAACACAAAACAAACACAATATTTGAACTGGGATATTGTCCTGGCTCAAGACCATTTTGCATCTATATTTAATATAATGCAAATTTATTTACAAATGGCATGGTGACATTTATTACTTGGCTGCTGACTACCACGATCATGATTTCGACCATGTCAAAAGTCTTTTCAAGTGACTTCGCAGCGACTTTTCAACATCAAACCCGGCCTCTATAAGGAGATGATTCTCACAAACGAACGAGAAGCGCAACTCACTTGCCGAATTCGCGTTTAAAAAATCACACCAAGTAATAAAGTACACATGCCATCTTACAAGCATCTCATTGAGTTCCATATGTAAGTATGTGTATATGCAGATATAGTTGCCCAGCAATACTTCTGCCGTGCCAACGCTCATTTGTTTTAGTTTTTTCGTTTGCCATGCCATTTGTGAATAAATTTACATTCTATTACATATAGATGCAAAATGGTCTTGAGCCAGGACAATATCCCAGTTCAAATCAAATTGATTACAGACCAAAAAATACAAACGAAAAAACTAAAATAATATAATATTATATATTTAATAAATACATCAATCAATGGAAATCGAACGGTTATATCTGCTAAACTAAAAATCTTATCTGTCTCTTAATATACTTTATTTTAGATAGTTTTAAAAACATTTGTTTTTTTGGTATGTTGAACTTTGTATTAAACAAAAAATATATATATTTATTTCCTTAAAACTATAAACTCACTTAATGCTTCCGCTATAACAAAACAAGTAAAAACGGCGTTAAGGATTGCATTCCACAGAGGCTGTCGATTTTTGTAGAAGTGCAGTAGTATTACAAATATTGAAAAAAAAAAAAAATAATTTTATAAATAAATATAATATTTATATTATTTCAAACCACGCTTGAGGCAAGGCTACCAATACGTTTACATATCGAAATAATACTTCAAGTCAATTCAAAAAATAAATATTCTTATATTTATACTTTCACAAAACTTAAATACCATAAATATTGGTAGATAGTGAGAGGTCATTATCTCACGTACATAGTGCAAAATAACCTAACTTCATGATTCATCCAATTCTTGCCGTGAAAGCAAAAAGTACGAATTTGGAAAAATGTTTTTATTCTGCGTGTCTATACAGTCAGAGGAATGTATACACCGAATTCCATGATTCTAGCTGCGGCAATTTGGTTGGTACCATTTTAATCCCCTTTTTCCTAGTTTACCCTTAGAGCACGACTTTCTAAAATCTCTTTATTTTACTTGTCTACGCAATTAGAGGGATGTACACAACGAATTTCATCATTCTAGCTGTAATCGTTTAGTTGGTACTATTTTATCCCGCTGTACCCAATATATCCCTTGAAAGTACGAATTTGGAAAAAACCTTTTATTTTTCGTTTCTACGCTATCAGAGGAATGTATTTTCCGAATTTCATGACTCTAGCTGCGGTCATTTGGTTGGTACTATATCCCCTTTTTCCATTTTAACCCCAAAACATACGATTTTCATAAAATCCGTGTCTACACATTCAAATCACTTTTCACTATCAGACATAGTGAAAAACAAGTAAGGAAAGGCTAAAGTCGGACGAAGCCGACTATATGATACACTCCACTTTTATTGCTATTACAATTCAATTCTGTAAAAAAGTGAAATCGGGAAGGATTTTTGTACCCTGTAAATGTATGCGTTTGACAAAAAATGTTAAATAGGAAAGGACATCTGTACGGAACATGAAACATGGAACGATGTGACCCGCTTTCACCTTGTATGTTTATTGGCGAAATATAATATGTAAAGTTTATATCTAAATCTGAACCGATCTTACCCACTTCCACCATAGGTGTTTTTAGTTGGATTATAAGATGTTGTGCCAATTTTAAAGAAAATCGGGTACCATATGTGGTTTCTAGAGCGGAAAAAGTCAAATTGAGAGCGACATTTGTATGGGGGCTATATATAAATCTGAACCGATCGGACCGATTTTAACCATAGCTTTTTCCAGTCCAATTATAAGGTGTTAAGCCAAATTTGAAGCAAATCGAGTGACATATTTGGTTTATAAAGCGGAAAAAGTCAAATCGAGAGCGACATTTGTATGGGGGCTATATCTAAATCTGAACCGATCTTACGTACTTTCACCATAGGTGTTCCTACTATAAATATAAGATGTTTTGCCAAATCTGAAGACAACCTGATACAATATGTGGTTTATAGAGTGGAAAAAGTGAAATCGGGAGTGAAATTAGTGTGAGAGCTATATATAAATCTGAACCGATCTGACCCATTTGCACCATGGCTGTTTATAGGAAAAATATAAAATATTTCGCCTAATTTGAGGAGGATCTTTTAAAATATGTGATTTCTAGAGCGGAAAAATCAAATCGGGAGCGAAATTTGTATGGGAGCTATATATAAAACTGAACCGATATAACACATTTTTACCACAGGTGTTTCTACACTCAGAAAAATAGTATTCTAAAATCTGAGTAAAATCCATACTCCAATTTAGTTTAACAATTTTACTCCAGATTAGGTAAAATTTCCTTACGAGAAGGACAATTAAATAGATATGAGTACACTTTCCTTATTTCAAAGCCAGAAAAAATAGTACATATACTCAAAATAGTGTAGTAAATTTACTTAAAAACATTTTTTTGGATCTAGTAAAAACTTCTTACAAATAAGTATATTCATACTTGTGCGGAAGAAATTTAATTTAAATTTAATAGCGATTAAGAAAGAAAATAATGCAGAATTTTTTTGTATGGAAAAATTCCATTTAGGATGTTTTTACTCAAAAATGTGTTCATTACTTCAAATAAAGTAAATAAATGTAATTAAATTTATGTCATGTTCCTCATACATTCAAGTATAAATGAACTTATAAAAAATACTTCAGAGTGTTTAGAAAAATACATGAATAGTAGTCTAAGAAGCAATTCTCGTTCGTTAGCCAAGACTTTCTTCATAAGTATTTCAAATATTACTCTAAACAATCACTGCGAACGCGCCTACCTGGCCTCCACATCAGTCATGGTGACATATCTGAACTCTTTATGGTATAAGTAAGATGAAACGTTTGAGAACTATACCATGTTGTCATTTTTCATATAAGTGTTGCATACTCTGAAGCGAAAAGAAATATTTCAATTATGAAGTATAGTCGTAGTCAGGCTGAATACAAATTTACTTGGTTTAAGGAAAATCTTAGTCAGGCTGAGTATAAATCAGAGCTGTTAAGTAATGATTAGTAATCGTAATCACTAGTAATTAGATTACTTTTTTTTAAAGTAGGAGTAATGATTACAATACGATTACATTCAGTTTTATACGATTAGTAATTGATTACGATTACAAATAATCAAAAAATAATCAGGATTACTTGCGATTACTGAAAAATAATCAAAAGTATTCAAAAATGAGTTCGACTACTTTAAAAGATTACCTTTGACTATTTTAGATTACTTTTGATTTTTTGTGATTACTTTTGATTCTCGCGAAATCGGTATGAGAGTCATAGTAGTCTGTTTGTCAAAACTTTTGACTTTTCAATATATGTCAGTTTTGATTTTTTCTGTTCTCGTTCTTTTGACAGCTAAAACCGAGAGGTAACGGTAATCGCAAGTAATCCTGATTATTTTTTGATTATTTGTAATCGTAATCAATTAGTAATCAGAAATTGTTGAATAGTGGATTATATAATCATTACGATTCTTTTTAAAATGTAATGTAATTGATTACTAATCGTAATCGAAATTTAACATCTCTGGTATAAATTTACTTGAATTAAGGAAAAAATTCCGAAAATTTTCCTCAGATTGAGTATAAATTTACTTGGCATGACTACAAATTTACTTAGTTTGAGTAACAGTTTACTTGGATTGAGGGAAAAATCGGAATATTTTCCTCAGTTTGAGTATAAATGTACTTGATTTGAGTAAAATTTCTTAAAAATTTTCCTCAGATTAAGTAAAGATTTACTTGGTTTGAAGAAAAATTGTTCTCAGTTTGAGTTCAAAGCACGTCTTATTTTCAAGGAAAAGTTTGTACTTGATGTGAGAAATTTTTGCCTTAGCGCTATACGAAGTTCAATTTTCCTCAGTTTTAGTACATATTTACTTAATCCGTGGCATACTTTTTTCTGGGTGTAGTCAAAATATAAGATGTTTTGCCAGATCTGAAGACAATCTGATACAATTTGTGGTTCTAGGAAAAAAATGTGGTTTCGCGGAAAAAATCAAATCGGGAGCGAAATTTCTATGGGGGATATATATAAATCTGAACCGATATAACACATTTTTACCACAGGTGTTTCTAGTTCAAATATAAGATGTTTTGCCAATTTTGAAGCAAATCTGTTAAAATATGTGGTATCTAGAGTGAAAAGAGTCAAATCGGGAGTGAAATTCGTATGGGGGCTATATCTAAATCTTAACCGATTTTCTTCAAGTTAAACAGCGTTCGTCCTTATTTCGAAAAACTTCGTTGTGCATAATTTCATTGGTTCTGTGTACAATTGCGACCTGTATCGTGATTACAAGAATAGATCGATTCAAAAAGTGATTCTAAGTCGATCGGTATTATTAACAATGGGTCTATCTACCTTCCTTTTGGGTGCTACAATCAAATCCACAAAGACATAATACTCTCGTGGAGTGTATAAATATGCTTAAATACTCTAAAATATTAGTGGTTATTATGGGTATTTTTAGTCCTTGTGAAGGAAAAACTTTTCCCTTTGGGCCGATTTTGCCCAGTTTCAATCCCAACCGACCTACGACTATAAGACGCATTTATGGAGAATTTGGACGTCCTAGCGCCTTTCGTTTAGATGCTAGCGTGCTTTCAACAGACGGACGGACATGGCTAGATCGTCTTAGAATTTTATGACGATCAAGAATATATATACTTTATAGGGTCTCAGGTCGATATTTCAAGGTGTTATAAACGGAATGACAAAGTTAGTATACCCCCATCCTGGAGGTGGAGAGTATAAAAATAGTTTAAACAAATGAAATTTCCCGCTTGAGTTTTTCTTTAATTCACTCGTTTTTATACCCTCACTCTACAGAGACCATAAGTATGTTTGGACTAATTTCGTTTCACAACATTTTAAGATGTTTGAGCCATGACCGTCCGTCCGTCTGTCTGGCTGGCTGGCGTAAATTTGGAAATGTTTTTAGAATCACATTAAACCTAAAAAACATTTATGCTTTAGCCACGCCCCTTCTAGTACCTCCCACACAATTGCTTCTACCCTATGTAAAATTAAATCCTTTATAAAGAGTGATTTTTTTGAGGTTAGGATTTTCATGCATTAGTATTTGACAGATCACGTGGGATTTCAGACATGGTGTCAAAGAGAAAGATGCTCAGTATGCTTTGACATTTCATCGTGAATAGACTTACTAACGAGCAACGCTTGCAAATCATTGAATTTTATTACCAAAATCAGTGTTCGGTTCGAAATTTTTTATCGACAAATTTTGTTCAGCGATGAGGCTCATTTCTGGTTGAATGGCTACGTAAATAAACAAAATTGCCGCATTTGGAGTGAAGAGCAACCAGAAGCCGTTCAAGAACTACCCATGCATCCCGAAAAATGCACTGTTTGGTGTGGTTTGTACGCTGGTGCAATCATTGGACCGTATTTTTTCAAAGATGCTGTTGGACGCAACGTTACGGTGAATGGCGATCGCTATCGTTCGATGCTAACAAACTTTTTGTTGCCAAAAATGGAAGAACTGAACTTGGTTGACATGTGGTTTCAACAAGATGGCGCTACATGCCACACAGCTCGCGATTCTATGGCCATTTTGAGGGAAAACTTCGGAGAACAATTCATCTCAAGAAATGGACCGGTAAGTTGGCCACCAAGATCATGCGATTTGACGCCTTTAGACTATTTTTTGTGGGGCTACGTCAAGTCTAAAGTCTACAGAAATAAGCCAGCAACTATTCCAGCTTTGGAAGACAACATTTCCGAAGAAATTCGGGCTATTCCGGCCGAAATGCTCGAAAAAGTTGCCCAAAATTGGACTTTCCGAATGGACCACCTAAGACGCAGCCGCGGTCAACATTTAAATGAAATTATCTTCAAAAAGTAAATGTCATGGACCAATCTAACGTTTCAAATAAAGAACCGATGAGATTTTGCAAATTTTATGCGTTTTTTTTAAAAAAAAAAGTTATCAAGCTCTTAAAAAATCACCCTTTAATTCCTCTACCGGTGCCTGAAATCCATTACAATTATTTGCGAATGTGGATGCTGGGTCCAATTGACACAAACTTCCAGTACCTCCCACACACATAATCCGGCATTAAGTAAAATTTAAGTCCTTCCATAGACATGTTCTCTGAGAGTGAGGGTATATATAAGTCGGTTTAACCGACTGAAACTTACTTACTTCTTTCATTTCAAGTTTCGCTTTTATATCTGATTTTCCCCCCATATTAATGTCTGAAAGAGACTCAGCATTCTTGGCGATTGTGCCGACCTACCAGTTATTGGTAGGCACTGGTTGCAAACCTTGTTATGTTCAAGGATATTAATCGGGTCAGTTTTGGCTCTTTTAGAGCCCTGTTTAGCACCTGGCCACATCTCACATACTCTTCATTAGGCAGCCATGTACATTAGAGCGTACCAGGTTTCAAGTAAAAAAAAGTTCGCCGTACACCTTCGAATATGAAGTATTATTGAAAGGTAGTTTCAAAAAAAATTTTTTATTTTTTTATGCCGAACGTAGGGGTCGCGCTTTTACATTTTTCTATATAACTTCTGCATTTATAAACGGATTTTAAAGTGTGATACATCGATGTTTTTGTCTCGACGAGGCATGGCAGAAGACGGTCTTCCGGTCAGCACAAGCTGTTGTTGTCTATTATTAATTCTGTGACTTTAGAAATCGCCAGTATTTGCTGGAAACGCACTACATACACTCATCTTTGATCATATAAATTATATATAAATAAATTATATATAAATAATATTTTATAAATACATAATCATAGAAATTATTTTTAGTAATAAAAAAAATAAAATTTCATATGAATTTCTTTTTCATTTATATATATATAAATAGCATAAATCTATTATCTTATACAAAACCTATAACAAATAAAAAAAATTTTTTTTTTTCTATAAAAAATTAATTTAGATAATTCTATTTAGAATTTGCATTTTTTTTTCGAAAAAAAATTTTTTTTTTTTTTAAAAAAATATTTTTTTTTACCAGTTGAATTTTATATTAGAGGGTTCCATTTTACGAACTTGATTGGTATACTAAGTCCAATAGATCAATATATATATATAAATGTTTAATTAATCAATGGGTATCTATTAATCTAGCAAAAAAAAATTTTGGGATCCAGTGAAGTATGCCCAACAATAAATTTTATTTGATTAAGTTTTATATAATGTTTTGAGTTTACTTAATATTTAGATAGGCACCTATTAATATATAAATAATTTATATATCTATTATCTACGGGAATATCTATATATATATAAATAATTTAATAATATTTATATATTTAAACGTTAGGACATTACATAATCAAATATAAATTTATTAATTAATATATTATTTAACTAATTAATATATATATATATAAATTATTTATATAATATTATATAAATAAATATTGAATAATTAATAAATTATTTATATATATATATATATATGCATAAAATAATTATTTAAATATAAATAATATTTTATAAATACATAATCATAGAAATTATTTTTAGTAATAAAAAAAATAAAATTTCATATGAATTTCTTTTTCATTTATATATATATAAATAGCATAAATCTATTATCTTATACAAAACCTATAACAAATAAAAAAAAATTTTTTTTTTCTATAAAAAATTAATTTAGATAATTCTATTTAGAATTTGCATTTTTTTTTCGAAAAAAAATTTTTTTTTTTTTTTAAAAAAATATTTTTTTTTTCCAGTTGAATTTTATATTAGAGGGTTCCATTTTACGAACTTGATTGGTATACTAAGTCCAATAGATCAATATATATATATAAATGTTTAATTAATCAATGGGTATCTATTAATCTAGCAAAAAAAAATTTTGGGATCCAGTGAAGTATGCCCAACAATAAATTTTATTTGATTAAGTTTTATATAATGTTTTGAGTTTACTTAATATTTAGATAGGCACCTATTAATATATAAATAATTTATATATCTATTATCTACGGGAATATCTATATATATATAAATAATTTAATAATATCTATATATTTAAACGTTAGGACATTACATAATCAAATATAAATTTATTAATTAATATATTATTTAACTAATTAATATATATATATATAAATTATTTATATAATATTATATAAATAAATATTGAATAATTAATAAATTATTTATATATATATATATATATGCATAAAATAATTATTTAAATATAAATATATTTACTTATAAAAATAATATGAAAATTTATTTATTTATAATATTTAAACTAAATAAAATTACCTATTTAAATAATATTTATAGATAAACAAATTTTAATAAAATAAAATATAAGTATAAAATATAAAAAAAAAAAAAAAAAAAAAATTCAAATATATTTACTTGTAAAAATGCCCATGGAAATTTATTTATATAATGAATTGCCTGAAAAAAAGGATTACCTTGATAGGGTAAATTATGTAATAATATTACATTCATTATATTTAATAGAATTAAACTATTTCTAAAAGTATCAAAAACTTTTGTGCATCATACACCAAAATATATTATATATATAATTAAAAAGATAAGCTAACTAAGCTACTGGGCTCATACCCCATTTATAAAGGTCAAATCCTTTTCTTTTTAATTATTAATAATTCAGCAAAAATTATATTTTTAAATATTTTAATAATAGGAACTTTAATCTCTACTTCAGCTAATTCTTGATTAGGTGCATGAATAGGATTAGAAATTAATTTATTAGCTTTTATCCCCCTAATAAGAGATAATAAATTAATATCAACAGAAGCCTCATTAAAATATTTTTTAACTCAAGCATTAGCTTCATCTATATTTTTATTTGCAGTGATTATATTAATAATAAATTTTAGAAAAGAAACTAATTATTTTACAGAAATCATTTTTTCTTCTCTTCTTTTAAAAAGAGGGTCAGCTCCATTTCATTTTTGATTTCCAAATGTAATAGAAGGGTTATCCTGAACTAACGCTTTAATTATAATAACCTGACAAAAAATTGCTCCTTTAATATTAATTTCTTATATTATTATAAAACCATTAATTTTAATAAGAATTATGTTATCTAGTTTAATTGGAGCCTTAGGAGGTTTAAATCAAACTTCTTTACGTAAATTAATAGCTTATTCTTCTATTAATCATTTAAGTTGAATACTAGCTGCAATATATAATAGAAATTTATGATTAATATATTTTTTATTCTATACTTTTTTAACTTTTTCTATAGTATTTATATTTAATATATTTAAAATTTCTTATATTAATCAATTATTTACATTATTCTTTAAAGAAAAATCAATTAAATTTTTTTTCTTTTTTAATCTATTATCTTTAGGTGGTTTACCTCCATTTTTGGGATTTATACCAAAAATAATAGTAATTCAATCATTAACTATAAATAATCAATTATTTTTAATAACATTTATATTAATAATAACTTTGATTACATTATATTTTTATTTACGATTATGCTATAGAGCTTTTATATTAAATTATTTTGATAATAATTGATTAATATCTTCTATTTATAAATTATCTACTATGAAAACTATACTTATTTATTCTTTTATTTCTTCATTTGGTTTATTCATAACTTTTTCCTTATATTTTTTATTTTAAGGTTTTAAGTTAAATAAACTAATAGCCTTCAAAGCTATAAATATAAGAAATCTTTTAAACCTTAGTAAAATTATTACTCCTTTAGAATTGCAGTCTAATGTCATCATTGACTATAAAGTTTGATTAAAGAGAATAATTCTCATAAATAAATTTACAATCTATTGCCTAAAATTCAGCCATTTAATCGCAACAATGGCTATTTTCTACTAATCATAAAGATATTGGAACTTTATATTTCATTTTTGGAGCATGATCTGGAATAATTGGAACTTCCTTAAGTATTTTAATTCGAGCAGAATTAGGACATCCTGGTGCACTAATTGGTGATGATCAAATTTATAATGTAATTGTTACTGCTCATGCTTTTATTATGATTTTTTTTATAGTTATACCTATTATAATTGGAGGATTTGGTAATTGATTAGTTCCTTTAATATTAGGAGCTCCTGATATAGCATTCCCTCGAATAAATAATATAAGTTTTTGATTATTACCTCCTGCTTTAACATTACTTTTAGTAAGAAGTATAGTAGAAAAGGGAGCTGGAACAGGATGAACAGTTTATCCACCGCTATCTTCTAATATTGCTCATGGTGGAGCTTCTGTTGATTTAGCTATTTTCTCACTTCATTTAGCAGGAATTTCTTCAATTCTTGGAGCTGTAAATTTTATTACAACTGTAATTAATATACGATCTACAGGAATTACATTTGATCGAATACCTTTATTTGTTTGATCTGTAGTAATTACAGCTTTATTATTATTATTATCTCTTCCAGTTTTAGCTGGAGCTATTACTATATTATTAACAGATCGAAATATAAATACTTCCTTTTTTGACCCTGCTGGAGGAGGAGATCCAATTTTATATCAACATTTATTTTGATTTTTTGGACACCCAGAAGTTTATATTTTAATTTTACCAGGATTTGGAATAATTTCTCACATTATTAGTCAAGAATCAGGAAAAAAAGAAACTTTTGGATCATTAGGAATAATTTATGCTATATTAGCAATTGGTTTATTAGGATTTATTGTATGAGCACATCATATATTCACAGTTGGAATAGATGTAGATACTCGAGCTTATTTTACTTCAGCAACTATAATTATTGCTGTACCTACAGGAATTAAAATTTTTAGTTGATTAGCAACTCTTTATGGAGCTCAATTAACATATTCACCAGCTATTTTATGAACTTTAGGATTTGTATTTTTATTTACAGTAGGAGGATTAACTGGAGTAGTACTAGCTAATTCTTCTGTTGATATTATTTTACATGATACTTATTATGTAGTAGCTCATTTTCATTATGTATTATCTATAGGAGCAGTATTTGCTATTATAGCTGGATTAGTACATTGATATCCATTATTTACAGGACTAACCATAAACAATAAAATATTAAAAAATCAATTCCTTATTATATTTATTGGAGTAAATTTAACATTTTTTCCTCAACATTTTTTAGGTCTAGCTGGAATACCACGACGATATTCTGATTATCCAGACGCATATACTTCATGAAATGTAATTTCTACTATTGGATCTAGAATTTCTTTTTTAGGAATTTTATATTTTTTTTATATTATTTGAGAAAGTTTAGTATCTCAACGACAAGTAATTTTTCCTATTCAACTAAATTCTTCTATTGAATGATTACAAAATACTCCTCCTGCAGAACATAGTTATAATGAATTACCTTTATTAACTAATTTCTAATATGGCAGATTAGTGCAATAGATTTAAGCTCTATATATAAAGTATTTTACTTTTATTAGAAACTAATGGCAACATGAGCAAATTTAGGTTTACAAGATAGTTCTTCTCCTTTAATAGAACAATTAATTTTTTTTCATGATCATACACTTTTAATTTTAATTATAATTACTATTTTAGTAAGATACTTAATATTAGCTTTATTTTTTAATAATTATGTAAATCGATTTTTATTACATGGACAAATAATCGAAATTATTTGAACAATTTTACCAGCAATTATTTTATTATTTATTGCTTTTCCTTCTCTTCGTTTATTATATTTATTAGATGAAATTAATGAACCTTCAATTACACTAAAAGCAATTGGACATCAATGATACTGAAGTTATGAATATTCAGATTTTAAAAATATTGAATTTGATTCATATATAATCCCAAATAATGAATTACTTATAGATAGCTTCCGATTATTAGATGTTGATAATCGAGTAATTTTACCAATAAATTCACAAATTCGAATTTTAATTACAGCAGCAGATGTAATTCATTCATGAACTGTTCCTGCATTAGGTGTAAAGGTTGATGGAACTCCTGGTCGATTAAATCAAACAAATTTTTTAATTAATCGACCAGGATTATTTTATGGTCAATGTTCAGAAATTTGTGGAGCTAATCATAGTTTTATACCTATTGTAATTGAAAGAATTCCAGTAAATTATTTTATTAAATGAATTTCTAATAATATAAATTCTTCATTAGATGACTGAAAGCAAGTACTGGTCTCTTAAACCATTTTATAGTAAATTAGCAATTACTTCTAATGATAAAAAAAATTAGTTAAAATATAACCTTAGCTTGTCAAGCTAAAATTATTAATTATTTAATATTTTTTAATCCCTCAAATAGCACCAATTGGTTGATTAAGCTTATTTATTATTTTTTCAATTACATTTATAATTTTTAATATAATAAATTATTATATTTATACACCTTCTATACCTAAATCTAATTTTAAAAATAAATTAATTTCAACATCAATTAACTGAAAATGATAACAAATTTATTCTCCGTTTTTGATCCTTCATCAAGTATTTTTAATCTTTCATTAAATTGATTAAGTACTTTTTTAGGAATTTTAATAATTCCTTCTATATATTGATTACTACCTTCTCGATTTCATATTTTTTGAAATAAAATTTTACAAACTTTACATAATGAATTTAAAACTCTATTAGGACCTATAGGATCTAATGGTTCTACTTTAATTTTTGTTTCTTTATTTTCAATAATTTTATTTAATAATTTTATAGGATTATTTCCTTATATTTTTACTAGTACTAGTCATTTAACTTTAACTCTTTCATTAGCTTTACCTTTATGACTATGTTTCATACTATTTGGATGAATTAATAATACTCAACATATATTTGCTCATTTAGTTCCTCAAGGAACTCCAGCTATTTTAATACCTTTTATAGTATGTATTGAAACTATTAGTAATGTAATTCGACCAGGTACTTTAGCAGTACGATTAACAGCTAATATAATTGCTGGACATTTATTATTAACATTATTAGGAAATACAGGACCTTCTATATCTTATATTTTATTAATATTTTTATTAATTACACAAATTGCTCTACTTGTTTTAGAATCTGCAGTAGCTATAATTCAATCTTATGTATTTGCTGTTCTTAGAACTCTTTATTCTAGAGAAGTAAATTAATGTCAACTCACTCAAACCACCCATTTCATTTAGTAGATTATAGACCATGACCTTTAACAGCTTCAATTGGAGCAATAACAACTGTATCAGGTATAGTAAAATGATTTCATCAATATGATAATTCATTATTTATTTTAGGAAATATTATTACTATACTAACTGTTTATCAATGATGACGAGATGTTTCACGAGAAGGAACTTTTCAAGGACTTCATACTTTGACTGTAACAACAGGATTACGATGAGGAATAATTTTATTTATTTTATCAGAAGTTTTATTTTTTGTTTCTTTTTTTTGAGCATTTTTTCATAGAAGTTTATCCCCTTCAATTGAATTAGGAGCAACATGACCTCCATTAGGAATTATCCCCTTTAATCCTTTTCAAATTCCCTTATTAAATACAGTAATTTTATTAACATCAGGAATTACAGTAACGTGAGCTCACCATAGTTTAATAGAAAATAATCATTCACAAACAACTCAAGGATTATTTTTTACCGTTATTTTAGGAATTTATTTTACTATTCTTCAAGCATATGAATATATTGAAGCTCCATTTACAATTGCAGACTCTGTATACGGATCTACTTTTTTTATAGCTACAGGATTTCATGGTATCCATGTATTAATTGGAACAACATTCTTATTAGTATGCTTAATTCGACATTTAAATAATCATTTTTCAATAAACCATCACTTTGGATTCGAAGCTGCAGCTTGATACTGACATTTTGTTGATATTGTATGACTATTCCTTTATGTATCTATTTATTGATGAGGAGGTTAAATAATTATTTATATAGTATAAAAAGTATATTTGACTTCCAATCATATGGTCTATTATTAATAGTATAAATAATTTTCTCTATATTAACAATTAGCTCAATTATTATATTAATTTCCTTAATTGTAATACTACTTGCATCAATTTTATCTAAAAAAACTATTGTTGATCGAGAAAAATCATCTCCATTTGAATGTGGATTTGATCCAAAATCTTCTTCACGATTACCTTTTTCTCTTCGTTTTTTTTTAATCACAATTATTTTTTTAATTTTTGATGTAGAAATTGCATTAATTTTACCAATTATTTTAATTATTAAATTTTCTAGATTAATAACTTGAACAATTACATCAATCATTTTTATTTTAATTTTAATTATAGGCCTTTATCATGAATGAAATCAAGGAATGTTAAACTGATCAAATTAATGGGATTGTAGTTAATTATAACATTTGATTTGCATTCAAAAAGTATTGAATATTCAATCTATCTTAAGTATGAAGCGATATATTGCAATTAGTTTCGACCTAATCTTAGGTATTTATACCCTTACTTTAAATTTAATTGAAGCCAAAAAGCGGCATATCACTGTTAATGATAAAATTGAATAATATATTCCAATTAAAGAAATATAATGTTCAAGTAAAAGCTGCTAACTTTTTTCTTTTAATGGTTAAATTCCATTTATATTTCTATTTATATAGTTTAAATAAAACATTACATTTTCATTGTAAAAATAAAATAAATATTTTTATAATTTACTAAATTTAATTCACTATATTCAAAGATTAATTAATCTCCCTAACAGCTTCAATGTTATACTCTAATTATAAGCTATTTGAATAAAATAAAATTATAAATATATACATAATAATTACTCATAAAATAAAACTTAATAAATAAATTTTTAAATTATTATTTTGCAATATTTGATTTAACTTTGAATTTTTTTGTAAATTTAAATAAATATATTGTCTTCCAAAATATTCTGATCATCCTTGGTCAAAAGACTTAACTGTTAATTTTCCTATAATCAAAGAATAATTAATAATACCATACGTAGAAATATAAGGTATAAATCATATTGAACCTAAAAAATAAGAAGAATTATAATTAATTAAAGCCTTATTTATAAAAAATATAGATACATTAGAAATTAAATAACCTATTAACCCTCCAAAAACACATACTAATAATGTTAATAATTTCAAATAAAAAGGTAAAATAATAATTTCAGGAGTTGGAAAAATTAATCAACTTAATATTCTCCCCCCAATAATTCTTATAAATAATAAACTAATTATACTTTTTAACATAACTCAACCTTCATCATTTAATATATTTAATGAAGAAAAATTTGATCTACCTGTTATAGAATAATAAACTAAACGAAACGAATAACAAACAGTTAAACCTGTAGAAAAAAAATATAAAAAAAAAGAAAATATATTTACATAAGACAAAGAAACTATTTCTAAAATTATATCTTTTGAATAAAATCCTGCTAAAAAAGGTATTCCACATAAAGCTAAATTAGCTACATTAAAACAAGAAGAAGTTAAAGGTATTATTAAACTTAAACTTCCTATTAATCGAATATCTTGATTATTATTTATATTATGAATAATAGCCCCAGCACATATAAAAAGCAAAGCTTTAAATAAAGCATGAGTTAATAAATGAAAAAATGCTAATTTATAATATCCTATTGATAAAATTCTTATTATTAATCCTAATTGTCTTAAAGTTGATAAAGCAATAATTTTTTTTAAATCAAATTCATAATTAGCCCCTAAACCAGCTATAAATATAGTTAAACCAGATAATAATAATAATAAATTTCCTAATCAAGAATTTGCTAATAAAATATTAAATCGAATTAATAAATAAACTCCTGCTGTAACTAAAGTAGAAGAATGAACTAATGCAGAAACAGGAGTAGGAGCAGCTATTGCTGCAGGTAATCAAGAAGAAAAAGGAATTTGAGCACTCTTAGTTATAGCAGCTAATATTACTAATAAACCAATAATTATTATTTCATTATTTAATTTCATTACCTCTAAATAAAAAATATAATTTCATCTTCCATAATTTAATATTCAAGCAATAGCTAATAACAATGCTACATCACCAATTCGATTAGATAATGCAGTTAATATCCCTGCATTATAAGATTTAACATTTTGAAAATAAATTACTAAACAATAAGAAACTAACCCTAATCCATCTCAACCTAAAAGAATTCTAATTAAATTAGGACTAATAATTAATAACATTATAGAAGTAACAAATATTAATACTAATATAATAAAACGATTAATTTTATAATCACTTTCTATATATTCTTTACTATAATAAATAACTAAAGAAGAAATTAATAAAACAAAAGATATAAAAATTAATCTTATTCAATCTAATAAAAAAGTTATAACAAATCTTAATGAATTTATTGAAACCACTTCTCACTCAATAAAAAGAGAATAATCTTTTATAATAAAAATTAATCCAACTATAAAAGAAAGTATTCTAAAAAAAAATAAATTTACAAATCTAATAGTACAAATTGATAAATATTTCACGATTTAAAAAGATACATCTTATCATTGACACCACAAATCAATATTTTTTATTAAACTATTTAAATATAACCATAATATACATATATCTCTCTTTAAAATTAATAGATTTAAAGGAAATCAATGTAAAAACAATAATAAATATTCTCGAACTGTTCCTCCTCTAAAAGAATAACTTCCAGAAAATATTTTCCCATGTTGTCTATAAGCATATAAATATAAAGTATAAGCAGCTCTAAAAAAAGATAATAAAGATAATATTAATATAGTAATTCAAGATCAACTTACAATTCTATTAATTAAAGAAATTTCTCCTAACAAATTTAAAGTAGGAGGAGCAGCTATATTAGCAGAACTTAATAAAAATCATCATAAAGCTATTGAAGGTATAAAATTCAATATCCCCTTATTAATTAATAATCTACGACTTCCTATTCGTTCATAAGAAATATTTGCTAAACAAAATAAACCAGAAGAACATAAACCATGACCAATTATTAAAGTATAAGAACCACAAATTCCTATATAACTTAAAGTTATTAAACCTGCCAATACAATTCCTATATGAGCTACTGAAGAATAAGCAATTAAAGATTTTAAATCAGTTTGACACAAACAAATCAATCTAACTAAAACCCCACCTACTAATCTAATTCTAATAAAAATAAAATTAAATTTTAAACCTAATAATTGTAAAAATGGAAAAACTCGTAATAATCCATAACCTCCTAATTTTAATATAATACCAGCCAAAATTATTGATCCAGAAACTGGAGCTTCAACATGAGCTTTAGGTAATCATAAATGAACTAAAAATATAGGCATTTTAACTAAAAAAGCTATTACTATAGAAAAATATAAAAATTCAAAATCAAATATATAATTATTTAATAAATAAAAATTTATTGTATTAGTATTTTTATACAAATAAAAAATACCTACTAATATTGGTAAAGAAACTAATAAAGTATAAAATAATAAATATATACCAGCTTGTAAACGTTCAGGTTGATAACCTCAACCTAAAATTAAAAATAATGTTGGAATTAAACTTCTCTCAAAAAATAAATAAAATATAAATAATCTTATACTACTAAATGTTAAAACTAATATAATTAACAATAAAATTAAATTTAATAAAAATAAAATTACATAATTATTATTTTTATAAATAGATTCTCTAGCTATTAATATTAAAGAAATAATTCATAAACTTAACAAAATTAAACCATAAGAAATTATATCTATTCCAAATAAATAAGAAATAGACATGAAATAATTTGAATATATATTTATAAAAATAAAATAAAAACTAATTAAAAATAAAAATCCTTGAACCATTCAATAAATATTTTTTATAAAACATAATGGAAATAAAAACAAAATTATAATAATAATTTTTAACATTGTAAAATATTAAAACTTTGAAAATAATCATTACCATGAGTACGAATTATTGATACTAAAACCGAAAGTCCTAATGCACCTTCACAAACTCTAAAAACTAAAAATATTATACTAAAAAAAGTCTCGAAATTAAATATATTTAAATAAATAAATAATAAAATAAATAATCTTAAAACAATATATTCTAAACTTAATAATATAGACAATAAATGTTTACGATTAGAAACAAAACTAAATACTCCTATAATAAATAAAATTCTAGACAAACTTAAATTTAAAATTATTAACATTAGTTTTAATAGTTTAATAAAAACATTGGTCTTGTAAATCAAAAATAAGATAAATTCTTTTAAAACTTCAAGAAAAAAGAAATTCTTTATCATTAATCTCCAAAATTAATATTTTTAATTAAACTACTTCTTGATATTATACAATGAATTTTAATATCTTTTTTATTTATTTTTAATTTTATTTTTATAAATATAAAACATCCATTAGCTATAGGATTAATTTTATTAATTCAAACAACATTAATTTGCTTAATATCAGGTTTAATAACTAAAAGATTTTGATTTTCATACATTTTATTTTTAGTTTTCTTAGGAGGAATATTAGTATTATTCATTTATGTTACTTCTTTAGCTTCAAATGAAATATTTTCGTTTTCAATTAAATTAACATTAATTTCCATTACAATCTTTATATTAATAATAATTACACTATTTTTTATTGATAAAAATATTTTATTACAATATATAAACTCAGAAATAAAATCAATTTCAAATATAAATTCATATATTATAGAAAACTCTTTATCTTTAAATAAATTATATAATTATCCAATAAATTTACTAACAATTTTATTAATAAATTATTTATTAATTACTTTAATTGCAGTAGTAAAAATTTCAAATTTATCTAAGGGTCCCTTACGACCTATATATAACTAATGAATAAACCTTTACGAATTAAACACCCAATTTTAAATATTGCAAATAATGCACTAATAGATCTTCCTGCACCAAGAAATATTTCATCATGATGAAATTTTGGATCTTTATTAGGTTTATGCTTAATTATTCAAATTTTAACAGGCTTATTTTTAGCTATACATTACACAGCAGATATTAATTTAGCTTTTAATAGTGTAAATCATATTTGTCGAGATGTTAATTATGGATGATTATTACGAACTATACATGCCAATGGTGCATCATTCTTTTTTATTTGCATTTACTTACATATTGGTCGAGGAATATATTATAATTCATATTTATATACCCCAACATGACTAATAGGAGTAATTATTTTATTTACAATAATAGGAACAGCTTTTATAGGATATGTACTACCATGAGGTCAAATATCTTTTTGAGGAGCTACTGTAATTACAAATTTATTATCAGCAATCCCTTATTTAGGAATTGATTTAGTACAATGAGTATGAGGAGGATTTGCTGTTGATAATGCTACACTTACACGATTTTTTACATTCCATTTTATTTTACCATTTATTGTATTAGCATTAACAATAATTCATTTATTATTTTTACATCAAACAGGATCTAATAATCCAATAGGATTAAATTCTAATATTGATAAAATTCCTTTTCATCCTTATTTTACTTTTAAAGATATTGTAGGATTTATTATTATATTAATAATTTTAATTTTATTAGTATTAATTAATCCTTATTTATTAGGAGATCCAGATAATTTCATTCCAGCTAATCCATTAGTTACCCCAATTCATATTCAACCTGAATGATACTTTTTATTTGCTTATGCTATTCTTCGTTCAATTCCAAACAAACTAGGAGGAGTAATTGCTTTAGTTTTATCAATTGCAATTCTAGCAATTTTACCATTCTATCATTTAAGTAAATTTCAAGGAATTCAATTCTATCCTATTAATCAAATCTTATTCTGATTTATAGTAACTACAGTAATTTTATTAACTTGAATTGGAGCTCGACCTGTAGAAACTCCATATGTATTAGTTGGACAAATTCTAACTGTAATTTACTTTTCTTATTTTATAATTAATCCATTAATTACTAAATGATGAGATAAATTATTAAATTAGTTAATGAGCTTGATATAAGCATATGTTTTGAAAACATAAGATAGAAATTTTATTTTCTATTAACTTATTTACTAAATAAAATTATCTATAATAAATAGATTAAAAAAATTTTTACTCCAACTAAAAATAATATAAAATTTAATGAAAATGGTAAAAATCTTTTTCAAGCTAAATATATTAATTTATCATATCGAAATCGAGGTAATGTTCCCCGAACTCAAATAAATATAAAAGACACAAAAGTTAATTTAATATAAAAAATGATTGAAAATAAATCACTACCTAAAAATAAAACACAAAAAAATATTCTTATAAATAAAATTCTAGCATACTCAGCTAAAAAAATTAAAGCAAATCCACCACTTCTATATTCTACATTAAATCCCGAAACCAATTCAGATTCCCCTTCAGCAAAATCAAAAGGAGTTCGATTAGTTTCAGCTAAAGAAATTCTAAATCATACTAAAGAAACAGGAAATATAATAAATAAAAATCATATAAAAATTTGAAATTTATAAAATATTAATATATTATAACTTCCAATTAAAAAAATAAATCTTAATAAAATTAAAGCTAAACTTACTTCATAAGAAATAGTTTGAGCTACTGCACGTAATCCTCCTAATAAAGCATAATTAGAATTAGAAGATCAACCAGCAATTATTACTGTATAAACACCTAAACTAGTACAACATAAAAAAAACAATAAACCCAAATTAAAAGAAAATAATTTAATGAATATAGGTATACATATTCAAACTAATAAAGATAAAAATAAAGAAAAAATAGGAGAAAAATAATAAGAAATATAATTTGATAATAAAGGATAAGTTTGTTCTTTAGTAAATAATTTAATTGCATCACAAAAAGGTTGAGGTTTGTTTCGTGTCAGCTTTCAGAATTATATATTCATTTCCAAGAACCAAAAATTTTTGATCATTTTGTCGCACAACCCATATGACACGGTAGACATACGACAAGGAAACACGCTAAAAATAGACTGGTATCAGAAACCAACAGCATCAGGACGAGTAATAAACTTCTATTCCAAACATCCCAGACGTACAATATTCAACACCGCGACGAATTTCATCAACAGAGTTCTACAAATTAGTGACAAGGGGTTTCATGGAATAAACAAACAGAAAATAAGTACAATATTAAAGCTGAATGACTTCCCCATCAAAGACCTATTAAAACGTGCAATAAAATATCGTAAAGAAGAGGACAAGGATGTACCGCAGAAAATCTATAAATCCATGACGTATGTACCAGGACTCTCTGAAAGATTACAACACTCCGATATTTATGACAAAGAAAAGTACGAATTGGCCCATAAGACTAACAATACGGTAGCACAACTATTTAGTAAGACGAAATCAAAAAGAAGAAATGGCGACGAGTCCAACGTATGTCGAAAGGTATATGTTGGTACGACAAAAACAAAACTGAAAACTAGACTTTCTTCCCACAAATCAGACCAAAAAGCAATAGACAAACCAATTGAACAAAAAAAAAACAGCACTCGCAGCCCACTGTACCTTGACTGAACATAAACCTAACTTTGACGATGTTGAGATATTAGTGGAAGAAAGAAATTATGTGAGAATGATTTTTCAACAGTCCTTCTCTTTACTCTTTTCATCAAATAATCAGTTTTTTGCTGTGTCTACTCACAAATTATTTTGAGTGTATACAAGTGTCTAGTGACATTACATTGTACAGAATTGCGTTCGCCAGACAAAATATTATGACACTGGCATTGCGAAAAATTTTGAATGAGTATTAAAACCCATAACCGCTGAGTAGGGAACCATGTCCATTGCACAGGGATTCACAGATATTGTATAATTATTATCCTTTCTCTCTCATAGACTGCTTAATCAAAATTTTGGTTGCCATTTTTTAACGCAAACAAGTAAGGAACTTATATGCTTATATGACGTCGAGAGTCTTGAATTTTTGTGCTCCGAACAATATTCTGTAAAGTGAATTTTACATGAGATGCGTTCAACTAAGTTAGTTATACAAATTTTGAGCATAAGTTTTGATTGAAAACATGCTAAGTCGATTTAGCATACTATAGTTTGGAGGCGTCGATATATCTTCTCTTCTCTTGTTTGTGAAAGGATTTTGTAAAAATTTAAGTGAGTTCATGTTTGTTTTGCAAGAAAACGGATGGCATTAGAAAAGTGAATGTGCCACCTCCTACATACGCAAAATAAATATTTGTCTCTATTGATAACAATATGCAACAATGCTCATATATAACAATTTCTGATGTTATTGGTTCC